>MU281483.1:0-34189 GCA_022385595.1 Xylaria palmicola
TATTTAAATAAAATTATATATATATTTTTAAAATAATATATATATTTATAAAAATAATAAATATAGTTTTTATTTATTATATTATAAAAAAAAAAAAAAAAACTAATTATATAATAAAAAAATAAAAAACTTTTATTTTATATTTTTTTATATAAAAATAAAAAATTTAATTTATATTAAGTTTAAAAATTTATTATTTTATATAAATTATATTATAATTAATATAATAATTTTATTTTAATATTAAAAAAAATCTTTTTTAATTATAATTTAATTTATTTTTAAATTATATAATAATAAATATATAAATATATTTTATATATATAGTTTTTAACTATAAAAAAAAATTTAAAAAACTTATTTTTTAATTTAAAAAATATATTTTATATAATATATAATTTATATTAAAAATAAAAAGTATTTATAATTTTTTTTTTATAAAAAAAAGCTTTTTTATATATATAAAAACTTTTATTAAAATATTTTTATATAAAAAAAAACTTAAATATATAATATTTATTATATAATTTATATATAATAAATAAAATTAATAAATATTATTTAATTTAATATATATAATAATAATAATTAAAAAAAAGTATATTATTTAATTATTTATATAATAAATAATTAAAAATATTTTTAATTAAATATATAATAATAAAATTAAAAAAGTATTATTATTTAATTTATATATAATAAATAATTAAAAAAATATTATTTAGTTTTTTATACAATAAATAATTAAAAAAAAAAAGTATTATTTAATTTATATATAATAAATAATTAAATTAATATAATTATATATTATTAATTAAATATTTATATAAAAAGTTATATTTAAAATATAAATAAATAATTAATTTTTTTATTTTATTAATATTATTAAAAAATAAAATATAATATAAAATATATAATTTTTAAAATACTAAATAAAATTTAATTTTATATAAAAAATAATATTTAAAATATAAAAAAAATAAAATTTAAATACTAATTAATATTTAAATAAAATTATATATATATTTATAAAAATAGTAAATATAGTTTTTATTTATTATATTATAAAAAAAAAAAAAAAAAAAAAACTAATTATATAATAAAAAAATAAAAATAATTATTATTATATTATTATTAAAATAAAATTACTATATTAATTATAATATAATTTATATAAAATAATAAGTTTTTAAATTTAATATAAATTAAGTTTTTTACTTTTATATAAAAAAGTATAAAAAAAAAGCTTTTTATTTTTTTATTATATAATTAATTTTTTTGGTTTTTTTTTTAAATATAATATAATAAATAAAAACTAACGTACTATACGGGTTAGCTGCGCACACGGGTTAGCTACGCATTAACTTAGATTTTTATACGCACTTTTATTTTTTTTACATTTTTTAATAACTAAATATATTTAACTTATATAAAGAAAATAATATACAGTTTGTATTACAAGCTTTATAGCAAAACTAAAAACTTTTTATTTAAAACGCTGCAAAAATATACAATGTTTTTAAATTTACTTTTTATACGCAACATTATAAAATTGCATTATAAAGTATAATATACTTATTTTTATATTAATTAATAAAATATAAAAAGAAATTAATTATATAATATATTTTTAATTTAAATATACAAGTATTTTTATTAAAGTTAATTAATATTAAAAATATAACTAATTTATTATTATATATATATAATATATCTTTAATTAGTATTAATTAGGCTTTAACTTTTATATAATAATAATTTAATATTTATATATACTTTAATTATTAAATTAATTACTAAAAAGTTTTATATAAAAATCCTAATATATACTAAATATAGTTTACTTTTATATAAAATATAATTATTATTTATAGTATTTTAAAAGAAAATATTTATAACTTTAATAAAATAAGCTTTATAATAAGCAAAATGTTATTTAAAATAGTTATTATATTGTTTAACTAATATAGAAAACCAAAATTTGTACAATAAAGCAATTAAAAATAGTTAATAATTATTTAAACTGTTTTTTTATACGGATATATAATATTATTATATATTATTTTAGTAAAGCTTACTTATTTATTATTTTAGTATTTTAATATTAACTTACTATATAAATAAATAATTATTATTATAATTAATAGCTGGACTATAAATAAAAGAAGTTTAAATTAAATAAAATATTTTAATTAATATATAACTTATTATATAAAAGGTATTTATTACTTTTTAATTTTAAATAGTTATAAAAGCTATTATTTAGTTAATTTTAAAACTTATATTAAAAATCATAAAATTATTACACTTTGTATACTTATATATTTATTATATAAGCTTTAACTTTTTAATATTAGTTATTTTAGCTTTTTAAAACGGGCGTATAGTAAAACAATTAATAAATTTATATAATTAAATATTATATATATTAATAAAGTTAGCTTTTTTAATGCATTTTATTAAATATTTAAAGTTTTAATAACTAAAAGCAATATTTAAAAAAGGTTTAAAAATACTAGCTTTATTCCGTATAACTTAAAATATATTATTTTTTAGTTTATAATAAAAAAACCTATTAAAACACTATTAAAATCGTTTTATAAACTTTGTATAAAACTTAGTAATTAGGAGTTAAAAACCTTGTACAACAAAAAAAACACTAAATAATAAGCCTAATTTATTAAAAATAAAGTTATATAATATTAAAATAGCTTTTTAATAATTATTTTAAATATAATTAATTTAATTATAAAAGGAATAAGTATATTAAAATACTAGATTATACTACTATAAATTAAAGTAGTTAAGCTTTATAAAGCAAACTATAAGCTAAACTAATATTGCTATATAAAAAATAAACGTTTATAAGTTGAAGAATTATTTACTATATAAAAAAGTTAAAATTAAAAAGCTAAAAAAGCTATTAAAAAACAAATAATTAAAAAAGTATAAGTAAATAATTATTGTATAAAAAGTAGTACTATATAAAAAAAATACTATAAAATTTGCAGTAAACCTAAATATAATGCGCGTATATATTAAAACAAAATAGAAATATTTAGTAAAAGTAAATTTAAATAGTACAAATTAATTTTTTATATTATAGTTAAGTTATTTTGATTTTATGTACAAAAGTCCAAAAAAGTGCGCAGCTAACCCGTGTGCGTAACTAACCCGTGTGGTACGTTATATTTATTACTTTTATAAATATATATATTATTTTAAAAATATATATATAACTTTATTTAAATAATTATTATTAAATAAAATAACTAAATTTAAAAAAACTAATTATAAATTTAATAAATATTAAAAAATAAAAAATAAATATTTATAAATTAAAAAAATATTTATTTTAAATAAAAAAATAAATTTATAAGTTTTTTAAAAAAATAATAATTTAATAAATTAAAAAAATAATAAAAATAATAATTATTAAATAAAAATACTTATATATATATAATAATATAATATTTATAATATAAATAATTATAATATATAAATATATTTAATAAAAAGAATTTTAATTAATTTTAATTAATTTAATTATATTATTATTAATTTTTTAATATAAAAATAAAAAAAAATTAAAAAGTTATTTATATTATAATAATATTTATATTATAATAAAATAATAAGTAAAATTAAATATTATTTATATAAAAAAATTATAAAAATAAAAATATAATATTTAGTTTTTTTTATTTTAATATTTATATATATAAAAATAATAATAATTATAATAATATATATAAAAAATAAACTTTTTATTTTTAATTAATATATTTTAATTTTTAATTATAAAATTCCTAATATTTAAAAATATATAAATAAAGCTTTTTTTTTTAAATAATATATAAAGTATATATATTATAACTGTTTTAATAAGTAGTAATTATAATAAATAAATATAATTAAAAAATAAATTAAAAATAATTTAGAAATTAATATATAATTAAACTATAATATTATATAATATATATATTATATTATTATTAATAATATTGTAATTTTAACTATATTTTTTTATATTTAAACTAAATTCTTTATTATACTTTAAAAGTCTTTCTTTGCTTTTTAGCCCTAGTAATATACTATTGTATTTTAAAATTAAATACTATTTTTTTATTTTATTTTTTTATTTCCTAATATTATTATTTAAGCTGTAATTATTACTTTTTAAAAACTAATTAGTTTTATTAAATATTAGTTTAACTTTATATAACTTAGTAATAAAGTATTTATAAAAAATAAATAATAGTTTTACTTTATAAATTTTAAAACCTTAATTAAATTAGTATATTAAATAATAAAACACTATTAGTATAATTAAAAGCAGGATTATTATTAATATTTTAAATAAAAAAAATACCTTTTTTTAATAAATTACTAGTTTAGCTATTAATAAATATAATTTAATTATATTATAAACTTTTAATTAATAGTTAAAAGGTTTATTATTAACTTTATAACTAGGAAAATTCTTTATTAAATATATAACTTACTTTTTTTTAATATTTTTATTTTTAAATAAATATTAATAAAAAATAAAACTATATTAAATAAAGTTATATTTACTATATTTTTATTAAGTTAAATTAAATTAATTAAAAACTTTTATATTTTAATATATAATTAATATTTATAATATATAAGTAGTTTTATTTTATAAAATTAAATTCTAATTTTAATTTTAAATATTATTAATAATTTAAACTAAAAGAAAATATTTTCTTATTTAAAAGTAAAATATTATATATATAATTTTAATAATATTAGTATTTTTTAAAATTAACTTCTAATTATTAAATAAAATTTTTAATTTCTTTTAATAAAAGTTTAATATAATTAAAAAAAGCTTTTTATATATTATTTAAGCTTTTTACTTTAAATACTAAATTATAATATATATTAATATATTAAAATATTTTAAAATTATTTTTAAAATATATATTAATAATTTCTTTATAAATATTATTATAATTTTTTATTATTAAATAATATATTAATAATATTAATATATTATATTTTAAATTTATTTTTATATTATAATAATTATTAAAAAGTTATTTTATACTTTATTTAAAATAAATATAATAAAGTTTTATTATTAAAGTAATATAATATTATATTAGTTATTTAAGCTATTTAAACTAGAATTTTTCTTATAAATATAAACTAAAACTTTAAATAATACTTTATTTTTAATTTAATATAATATTAAAAAGTTTTATATTATAAATATACTTTTATTTAACTAATATAATATATTTATTTTTTAAAATATAAAAAACTTATTAAAATATATATTAATATATTTTAATAGTTTTAAAGTTTATAAAACATTATATAAATAAAAGTATTATAATAATTAAAAACTAATTTAAAAATAATTAAATAAAAATTATTTATTTTTTTTTAAATTATAAAAATATTAAACCTAAATAATTTTATAATAAAAAGCACTTTTTATATACTTATAATTAGTATTAACTATAAATATTCTTATTTTATTAAAGTTTTATTATTTAACTTACTTATAATAAAAGTAAATAATTATATAATTAGAATAAAATTATATTATATATTAAATATATTAAATTAAAAGTTAAAATAAATAAAAGTATTAAAAAATAAAAATAAAGTTATTTATATATATTTTATTATTTTGTTTTTTAATTTATAATAATATAAATATAATTTTTTAATTACTTTATAAAAAAAGTAAAATTTATTACTTATAAATAATATATTAAAAGTAATTAGTATTAATAAAGCTTTAATAAATATTTATTATAAAATAATTATAGTTTTTAATAAAAAATAATTTTAACTTTTTAAATATTAAAAATATATTTATTATATATTAATAATAAATAAATATTAAAATAAAAAAAGCTATACTTAAACTTATAAATAATTAATTTATTTATTAAATAATTTAGAAAATTAATTAAATTACTAAATAAAAGGTTTTTATTAATAATAATAAAAAGTAATAATATTTATTATAAAATATAATTATAATAAATAATATAGTTTTAAGGTTTTTTAAAATAATAAATTAATATATAATAATATATTTAATTTAAATAAATATAAAAAAAGAATTAATATATAATTTATTTAATAAAATATAAATATATAATATAAATTAAATAAAAAATATAAAAGTTTTATTATATTTTAAATATTTTTTTTAATTACTTATAAATAAATAATATATTAGTTTTTTATTATTAATTAAAAAATATTCTTTATTATTTATAAGTTTTATAATTAATATAAAATAATTATAATATTTAGTAAATAATAAGTAAAAAAAGTAATTTATATATATAAAAAATATAATATTTATAAAATAATATAAAATATATTATTAAACTTTGTTAATTTTTTATATTTATATTAATATTATAAATTTAATTAAATAAATATAAATATATATATTTTATATTATAATTTATAATTAATAAATAAAGTTTATAAGTATTTTAATACTTTTTAAATATAATTTTTTTATAAAACTACTAATATATTTATTTAATATACTTATATAATAAATATAAATAATAATATTTATTAAATATAACTTATAATAATATTATATATTTAATAATTATTTTTAAAATATTAAATATTTTTATATAAGCTTATAATTTAGTTATTTAAGTTTTAAGTTTTAATATAACTTTAATATAAGAAAATTATTAAATAAAAATATAAAAATATACTTTATTTTTAATATATTTATATATATATTAAATTATAAGTATATTTTTAAATAAAAAATATATAGTAAAAAAAAAAATTATTAATATTAAATATTATATTAAATTTATTTAATTAATTTAAACTAAAAAAACTATAAATTATTATTTATTATATTTTATAACTTATTAACTTTTAATTTTTAAAGTACTTTAATAAAAATAATAAATATAATTTTATTAATTAATATATTAAATATTTTTAAAATACTAATAATATAGTAAATTTATTTAACTTTAAATATATAATTATAAAAAGTATTTTATTAATTAAATTAAGTTATATTAAAAATAATAATGTATTAAAATAGTATTTTTTATTATAATTATTAATAAAAGTTATAATATATTTTTTAAAAAATAAAAGAATATATTTACTTAATTAATAAAAAAGTATTAAATATAACTTTTTTAAATATTAAAACTTAAATAATATTAAAATATAATATTATATTTAATTTACTTTTAAAATTTAGTAAGGAAATAAAACAAGTTATTAGGTTTTTATAATAATAATAAAATATTTTTATTTTAAATATTACTAATATAAATAGCAACTATATTGCTTTTATTGTTTATTAGGGCAACAAATAATATAAAAATAATTATAAATTAATTAAAAAGTATTTTAGAGTTTTTAGTAAGCAGCTTCCTTACCGCTCCTCTGTACACTAGGCTTACGTGCTAGCTGGGGAGATAGTTAGGTATATTATAAAAGTAACGTACATATGTATCGAGTGGGCCGCAGATACTTCCAAAATACACGGATCTCTCAGGTTACCAGGGGGGGGGTACCCTCAGTTTATCTGTATGCTCTGTCAGGTTAGAACCAACTAACTAAGTGGGTGGGAGGACCCCTATATATATCCACTACATCCACTATAAGGTTCACTAATACAAGGCCGTATGCGCAGTTACGGACTGACCATGGGTCATGGCTGGGATCCACCATAGACCATGGCATCCGTAATCGATGGGACTGGTGGCCGTGTGGCCCGTGCGCAGGCCACAGCCCACAAACCGGAGAAATCTCCCACGTGTGTAGAATAGTTCTTCTTCTCTTCTTCATCTCTAGATTCAATTGCATTATCACCTTGAACCAAGGAGCCAGTCTTCCATCGAAGGTGCCGCGTAACATGCGCTATCGTATGCACTAAACTTGGAAGGCCACGTAAGGCCACGTAAAGCCACGCTTTTACACTTCCGTTATAAAGCTTATTTAACGCTAGTTTATAAGCTAGTCCGTATTAAGACTAAGCTAGCTTGTTAGCGTTATTTATACTAACATAGCTATAGCTAGGACGCCTTGTTGGCGCTTGCGACCAAGCCACGGTTGACATTTAAAGCACCTTGGCCGGCATATGCGGCTTAGCTATTAGGTAGATGTTCCGGGAGGCCCTCTAGTCGAGGCGTATAATACGCTCACAGAGGTAGTATGCCAAGTTGAGAGTTCTTGTGAAAGGTATAATTAATGAGGCCACCACCTGCCCAGTCTCCTATGGTCTTCCATCTTCTGCCCTTCAATACAGTGAATTCCAGATTATTTAACTCAAGTTGTCAACTATTATCTTTGCAGACTTCTACAACAATCTCAAGCTCCCACAACAATGGTTGCCACAATCCTCGCCTCAGTTCAGCCCTCGACCGGCTTCTGCGGGAAACTGGGGCCCGCACTCGACAATCAGGTTGCAGCAGACAGCGTATATCGTCTTCCCAGCATGTCCGAATGCTCGGTGCATCTCGAGCTGCTTGATGCCATAGTGCGCGTGGAGGGCGAAGTCGCCGCATGGGGCAAGGAGAAGGGCCTTGCCGATGGTGTGGCATGGAATGTGTATTGCTCGGCTGCTGCACAGAGATTCCTGAAGTGGTCGCACTTAGCCGAAGCCCATAAGGGAAACACCCCACCGCTGGACGTCTTAATTGTCTGGCATGCCTACATGCTGAACACGGCCGCATACAGGCAGTACGAGAACCAGGTACTAAAGGGTTGCATGGGCCTCAAGGGCATCAACTGGGCTGCGGTGGTAAGTGGCTCTCTCCAGTTGCATTTATATCACATCTGTAACTCAGTCTCTAACATTGGCTTGTGGGAACAGCACCATCGGATTGATGAAGACAACAGATTCAACATATCCGCAGAGGAGGCGGCCACCATGAACCACCTCCCATTCCCAGTAGACCTTCTTGGTGCACTCAAAAATGAAGAGGTCAAGATCGATAGCACTAGCTCCTCTCCATCTACCAATTTTGACATGGTCGCCGCGGTCCAGCGGCAACTCAAATTTGCGCATAAGATGCACAATGCCAAATGGCTGCGCAGCCCGTTCACTGCTCAGATCCTCGAGACCGCTATCCGCCGCTACGAGATGTTCTTTACTCTCATTGCCGAACACCCAGGTATCTCCCTGTCGCCGACACCAGATATCGACCTCGTCTGGCACACGCACCAGCTGTCGCCAAAGTGTTATGGTTTGTACTCGGCCATGCAGGCCAACGGAAAATTCATCAATCACAACGACAACGTGGGCAAGCCCGTCCTTGCCGGGGCATTCGATTCTGCAAAGACGCTCTTCCGTGAGCGCTTCGGCAGTGACTACCAGGTCTGCTACTGTGAGCGCTGCATGGTCTCGCGCGCGCCTGGTGGTCATACCCGCAATGACGAATCTTCAGACTGCAGTGGGAATTCCTGCATCCCTCAAACCTGTTCAAACAGCTGCAAAGCCGACTGCAGTGGCGACAGCTGCCAAAGCGAAAACATTTGAGGGCGCGCACAACACCCTCTTAGTGCATTTCTGTCTCGTGTTTGTTTATTTGGTGCTTTTGTTCAGCGCTCCTATGTTTGTCTCTTAGTGGGACTTTCTCTGCTATCCGACGCAGAGGCTTCGAGGTTCACGAAGACGAATCGAGGAAGTTCACCCATGTGGTACTGGGAAACCAAGAAAAAAAAAGACAAAAAAAAAGACGCTTTTGTTGAGGGCTATGCCAGAACCCCCTTTGCTTTGAAATTTTGGTTGAATCGGACCATCTTAGATATCTCATATTCTTCCAGCCCAGCTTGAGACTGAAGCCAAACTCTCTGTATACAGTTTTCCTAGCCTAGGTAGTCAATCCACTCATTTTGTCCTTCATATTCTCAGCTACCTGCCACTCGTTAATCGATCGATTTGCTTGGCATCCAGAGTAGGGACCGTCCTCTCACGAACAACTATGCTCTTAAAGCTAGACGGGCATCTGTCAAGCTTGTAGGGGCAGCTCGCCGCTCAGCTGGGGGAAATCTCATGGTAAAGCAACCGCACAACTGTAGCAAAGAGTGTAGAGGGTTTGTTGATGGTCGTCTCGAGAAACATGACATATTGCATTACGAATTTACCGTGCCTATTCGAGGTGACGGATGGGCAACAAAAAAGCCAGGGGGCCTGGCTGATCAAGGGCACAAAGAATGCAAGGACTCGAGAAAAAGCAGAACACATGCGAGCTCTGCGGTTATCGGCTGGCGAGGGCACACGTAACCCCGATCCCGGGACCAGGTAATGCTTTTAGCAGGAAGCTTCCAGTCGGTGCACAGGTCTCCTCTCTAAACATCAATATCGCCATATTATTGTGCTTGTGGTAGCTGTTGTAGTAATGATCAACTATCTCGATTCCCTCTCTTGGGTATCAGTCTTCAGTTTCGGCCTAGGCCTGCTAACTTTCGATTTCCCCCTTGTCACCATCCTTCTCCCCCTTTTGGTGATCCTGTTGCTATTGTGTGACAGCTGCAACCGCCGTCTCTGTTTCTGCGACTTTAACGCCTGCCGTACCTCTCGCTGTCTATGCCTTGAACTGAAACCAGTGTTCGTGCTCTTGGCGGTGGCGAGGAGGGGAGAAGGTGAAGATAATGGCGGGGCTGGGGACGAGGGCGATGGCGTTGAAGAATGAGTTGTGGGCGGGCAAGCATTCGCCTGCGACGACGAGTGCTGGTTGAGTTTAGTTTGTATAGGGTCAAGACCGTAAGACGTGAGAACTTTATTTGGTGATGATAATGATGACGATGAACAGGTGGAGGATACTATTATTAATGGTGGTGTTACCGTGACAGTATGCGTTTCTTTGCCGGGTGGCGTCGGTAGACATGGTATACCAGTTGGTGATGCCGATACATGATTATTGTCGTTGGTGGGAGGTGGAGTGATGGTCGTGTTGTGATCATTCTTGTATTCTCGTTTGCAATGGTGGCAACGATAATACCCGTCGTTGTCGATTGGAGAAGGCTGGTCTCGTTTTCTCTTCAACGGTCTCGGTGTGGTCCACGATGCTGGGGTGTTATTGACGTCGACATCGCCATCGATGCCAATACTGGCGGCCAAAGGTTCCTTTTCCTCTTTTTTATCTTTCTCTTGGTCACCATGCAGTCGACCAAGCTTTGCATTCCACCACGTAACCTTCTCCTTCTCCTCCTCGTTGAGGAACTGATAGAGGAAGGCCAGCATGTTGTCAAGAGAGCGCGTCCGGAAAAACCGGATGGCTTGTTCCCAGTGGTCGTCAGGCAATATGCTCTGCCCGGCTGTCATATAGCAAGCCATCATATCCCACACCCGGGCCATCTCCTCGGACCGCTGCTTCTTGCGCATCTCGAGGGCTTGAAAAAAATCGTCCCTGGTAGTGGCGGCATTGGATATCTCCCAGACGTCGTGTTTGAAAGCTTCGAAGGACTGCATCGGTGCAGCCCACGTGTTGAACTGGCTGTGCAGCGTCGTAAACAGCTCGTCCATAGCCATGCCGAACTTCCACGCGGGCCAGTGCCATTCCTGTTCGAAGGCCCAGTCGGGCTGCGGGGGTGGCGGCTCCATGCTGTTATTACGCGTTCGTCCGTTCGGGGGTTCTCGTGATTGTGTTTCGGTGCCTGCGACCGAGAAACTTGTGCCTGTCGCGTTGCAGCGTCCAGAAGTTGGTTGATCGGGGTGTCGAGTTGTCTGAGATGGAATAGCGGGTTGTTGTGCATGTTTGGGACCAACTGGTTTCCGGCCGGCAGTGGGAGGAGAGACCGGGTCCACAGTGCTTTAAGTAGGTGCCTACGTACTACGTACCTACGTAGGTAAGCCAGGTCTCAATCCATTGCATTGTAGATGGTCCAGACCCCTACCCGTACGCTGCAGAAAACCACACCCGTCGATGATTCGCGGGGAGGAAACATGGGTTGATTGTCCACTGCTCCATATGTCCCATCAGCTCTCCAGTCTTGGCAACATTCACTGGATCAGTGAGAGCAAACAAGTCGGGTTGTACGAAGGGAGAGGGCAGAGGGTAGGAAGAGGGGCCACAATGCAATTGCGACAGCAATCACACAATAAAGGATAAGGTATTGACCTTGCTTATTGACTTGACCGAATGACCTTTGTGTACCCTCAATGGGCACCACAGAACCAGTCTTTCTTATACACAATTTCGCCTCACACTGAGATAAACGATCACCGTGCCAGCAACAAAGTAGGTTACGTCAAGTCAGATCCGATAAATTCGATCACCCGTTTTGGTTGATGACTGAACATGACTGATTATACTCACTAATAATGTCGAAATTCCAGAATGCAGAGGTATTACCTTCGGACTCGGGAGAGGCCACCAACCCTTTCTCAGAGGGTCATGTCGAGCGACACATGTTTGAAGATGCGTTGCGTTCACGATTTTCAATCCCAGTTCACAATATCGATAACCGAGATAGTCCACCCCAACAGGGAACCCAGGCTGCACAGGGTTCCATCTCCTCACATCAGACCAGAACGCTCATCTCCCGCCATCCGGAGACACAGCGTCAGCATCTTGAGAACCGCTTCAGACTGTTAATCCAACCCCTCGACCTAGCCACATTCCACAGCTTTCCCAATCACCAACACCAAGAAGAGCATATCAGCTGCCAAGCAATTCTTCCGATCGATAATAGTCTTACCCAGTCCATCGCACTCACGCAGGGTTGGGAAGACACGAGCTACGCTATCATGCGGCCGCTACATTGCGAACTTTGCTACGACCCATCTGCAGATTCCATCACATTTATGAACAGAGAAAGAAAACTTGCCATCATTATTAGTCCTACCATCGACGGCATAGTCAGAGGAGAAGGTATTCCTTTTATTGTTACTGGGGATGATGGTGATAGAGCCCTGCTCGGACAAACGGTCTTTACCCAACCTTTTCGGCGATATCGTTTTGATCCTGGAGCTTGGACGGTCAGTCGAAATCTAAATTATGATTCTGACTCTGACTCCCCAGCATTTCGGTTCGAGGTCTATCGGAGGAACTATTCTCTACAGGTCCTAGGGACGAAGAATGACCTCCCTCTACTTGCCGAAGTTGCGGGGCTCAAGAGGAAACACGACGGCGGCAAGACCACTAATATTACCAAAAATGAAAGTAGCCAAAACGATACTTCCTCCACCTCGGCTGTCATCCCCCTTAACAACGACTCTCATCTCATTCGCAGAATCGACGACCTCGGGGAGCTCAAAGGCGGCAAGCTGGTTCTGATGACGGGCCATACCAAAGATGGTATCGAGGAGTACCAGATCCGTCGTCTAGGCCACGCAAGAAGTGCTAGGAATTCCACAGTTTTTCAGGCCAAAGTTACAACCTACCCAAGCGAACACATTCTAGCGAAATTGGTCAAGGGAAGAGATGCCGCTGACACAGTAAAGAATTAGAAAAGAGAGTTCCTGATACATCGGCAGTTAAAGAGTGTAAGTTAGACAGTTATTCATCCTGTTGTATTCAGGGGGTATTTAGTTCTTCGTTCTGCTTTACGAATGGTAGAGGACACAATAGTGCCCCTCCTAGGCAGTGACGCACGCCTCGGCGCCCTGTTTATCCGCTGGATCAATTCGCCCGACCTGGGGCACCATGTCTAGCACTCTCCCCTTCCTCCTCCGAATTCCTACTACTTCCGCGGCACCCCCGACGACGCAATGCGTGTGCTTTCCGATATAGCACGTGCCCTAGAGCATCTGGCCGAGCATGATATCATTCATCACGATATCAAGCCTGCCAGCATTCTCTATAGAAACGATGGTGAACGTGGCGGCGGAGGCGGCGCCGTGCTTATTGATTTGGACTCGGGTCCCAGGGTGATTATCAAGGGGGAAGGCAGGGTGATGAGAGACATAACGGCGGAACACCTTGGTACATAGCCCCTGAATTCCTTGCTACCACCTCTACCACTGGCGACAGAAGCGGGAATGCACCCCGCAGCGCATCTGAAGACGTCTGGGCCCTGGGAATCGTCCTCCTTTACCTCCTCCGTCTGATTCCCTTGCCTAAATCTGGCATACGGGGAGAGGGGTGGCAGATAAAGGACGCGGTGTCCGATTCGTCATCCAGCTCGTATCACAAAATGAAGAGGTGGCTAAACGTTGTTACGGTCGTTGTTAAAGGGGAACTAACGGTAAAGACAAGCGGGGAAGTGGATGGCAGGAAAGATAGAGATGAAGAGGGCGGAGTGAGAGTTAAAGATGAATGTGGCAGTGAAGGGGAAGAAGGAGAGGCAAGAGGTGTCGGGTTAAACTTAGACAGGATTGTGGAAAGAATGCTTGTAGCGGACCCCCATGCCAGGATCACGCCAAGGGAGCTTCGAGACGCTTTGGAAGCGTTAGACTAGAGAGTGGTAGTTAGATTTCCGCGTGTGTTCCTACGTTCAGCACTCAACCGCAGCCGGTGCTTCTCGCCCCCTACTTATGGGTGTAGGGTCAGCAGCAGAATTCCCCCTCCCAAACAATTCCTACTAGAGTTTCATGTTGAGCCCGGGCCAAATGGATGACTATAAAAAGTTGCACACGAGCCCGGAGCACGGGTTTAAGGGGATCTTTCTACTTTCACGAGCAGCTGCAGGTTTGATGAATAACATGATGTATATTACTTTAATCAAGGCTTTGGGTTTTTCTTTTTAATCATACCTCCGGAGCCGCTGCAGCTATCCATTAAGCCGACGTGAGTTGTGCTACAATGTGCTACATTACTTTGGTGTAGGGTGAGTCATCTCGAGCTACACCAAACGATTATCTAGGTTAAGATGAAAGAACAGGTAGTGTAATGTAACAACTTTGGGGGGTACACATTGACACCAAATGGATAGAATATTTGATTTACTGTTAAATTGTAGCGGATCATCATATTCGAGGTAGCCCCAAGCGGCAGGAATTATTCGTTTTCCAGGAGTGTATTGATACGCAATGCTTAATTACTGAATGGTAAATGTGCCATCCCATCAAACAAATAAATACCTGAATGACGCGTCTTTGTACTTTGGTCTCGAACTTCTCCAATGAGAACGTTGAAAATCGCGAGATCATTTGCGCCTCCTGATCTTGATTGTGGCTGTTAGAGGGGGAAGTTTCGTAATGCCGACCCACGAGCCCTCAGGCCGCTTGGGCAACATCTCAAAGTCGTAGTATAGGAGCGCATGTGCTATTATCAGCTTGAGTTCGGCGGCTGCGAAGAATCTCCCTGGGCACGCGTGTTTTCCGTGGCCGAAGACTAAGAAGTCGGGGTTTGTGGTTGGTAGAGCATTCCGCGCGATGCGTACATAGTCACTTTTGCCGTCCTCCGTTGGCCGAACTCTGTTGCGCTGGTCGAAGAACCGGAATGGCATGAATGTCTCGCTCTCAGGGTACGCCGCCTCGTCACGCATGATGCAATATGCGGATACAGAGGTTTTGGTGCCCTTAGGCAGGTGGACGCCAGTGGGTGTCGTCAAGCCTTCCTCTGCGACGACCGCGCGTCCCAGTCCTATCGAAACGATGGAACTAATGCGCGCACTTTCGCGGATCGCCGAGTCGAGTTTCTCCAGCTGGCTCAGGGCGCGCTTGTTCCACTGTCCGCCATGGGCCGCGAGGACAGACGTGATTTCTTCGCGAATTTCATCTAGATACTCTGCCTTGGATGAAACTAGATCAAGTAGCGCCTCGGTCGACGTGAAGGACGTGGTGTGTATTGCGGCGAAGTTGACGATCAGGATACGGTCCGCAAGAACCGTGCTACGCCACATGTACGGGTCGCCTGCCGCTTTGGCTTGCTGGATCGACCACTGCAAGAAGTCGTTGGGCTCATGCTCCTGGCTCTCAGGGTCGTTTTGGTGCTCATCGTAGATACGAAGGCGACGCCCGATCTCCGATGTTAGAATATTCCGAAATCGCCGCGTGTGGAGGCGGTTGGGGATGGTGACTAGGGGAGCTAGGAGCGGACGCAATGGTTTCCAGATCATCTTGATGATGGTAGAGCTCAGGGGTATGTCAACCGCAAAAGCCATACCATTGTTGACCAACTCAGGATCCCGACAGTATGGCAGGCCAACAAGGGCGCGGTTCGCCACGCCTCCAACAATATGGCGCATTGATTCGAAAACGCAAACTTCGCGCCAGTCATGTTCTATCTCGGAGCTTCCCCAGTGCTTCTCGAAGGCCCAGGCCGCTTCCTCAGCGAGTCCAGATACCAGATTACCGATCTGCGGGGTGAGCTTCGTCCGGAGTAGTCTTTCATGCAGCGGCACACGTGGTATCTTAGGCTCCATAAATGTGTAGTCCACCTGAAAGATCTCAAAGGCACGCTCGCTAAATCCTAGCACTGAGTCCGGCTGATCCAAGATGAACTTGATATCAGCAGGGGGCATGATCACGATGTCGCCCTCGCCAGCGACGGGAACTAGAACAGGCCGTGATTGCGCATAGGCCGACTCCAGTGCACTCTTGAAATCCCTGGTGTTGCGCCATCGTGCTTGAAGGAGCGGAAACCAGTCACCCTTGCGGGCGCCGATGATAGGGATGTTCGGAAGACGAGGGCGTCTTAGAATCGACAGAAGACAATACGAAGTAAATAAAACAAGAGCGAGAAATTTGGGATTTGACACTATCTCAAGCAGCATCGTGTATACAATTTAGGGTCAAACTAAAATCTTATGAACGGTCTGAATAGAGTACCGCTCGGGGAAATGGGTGAAAAACATGAAATGGTATTCAGTAGGAGGTCTATCTAAGCCACGGGGCCTATCCAAAGTACATGCATTACTGACCTACAGCTTAGCTGCGGTATGTAGAGGTGTGTCTGATTTTGGGAGCTCATGCAGACCCCGCAGGTTGTACAGGGCCTGCATGGTTGCAGTCACGATAGGACAACGCTGGTGAGCTTAGTCTAACGTCCTAGCCAATAGTATGTTGATTATCTCGGCATATAATACTACCTAGTAGATAGGCCGCGAGTGTGGATGTCGGGCCTGTCGATGGATGCCCTGTAATAACGAAAGGGAGCGGGAAGGGAGCAGGGTATAATTGTCGACCACAGTACCTAATTAAGGCGTGACGTTAATTTGGTACAGCGAAGAAGTTCGGTCATTCACAGTCAACGTCCTTTTCCATATACTGGAAGTTTGAATAGGTTTAAGTAGTCACGGCTTTGTTGTCAGTTGATGGCATGAGTTAATGGGGTCAGCATAAACATCCTATTAACGCTCTTTCGCCACGCATATAAACCTTAAGACATGACTTCCACACACTGCAGCTTGACCCTCTCGGGATGGTTCATTCTCAGCAAGAGGTTATAATTAACATCATCAGCACAGTCCTGTGCTCTCCGCCTTGCTTCCTCTTCAGTCTCATTATCCTCTTTCCTCACGCGTAGTCCATGCTGGTGGAACAGGCGCGCTAGCACCGCAACTCCTTCGACTATAGAGAATTTCTTTCCAACACAATTCTGTGGACCGTCCGACCAGGGGAAGAACGTGCCTTTGCGGGGTGTGAGCAATTCTTCCTTGCCTATGGTTCCAGAATGCAGGATCCATCGCATCGGGCGCCACTCGTACGAATCCTCGCCCCAGTATCGCGAGTCTGTCTGAATGCCGAGTAGCACGGGAAAGACTTCGACGCCAGGAGAGATGGAAATGAAGTAATCTCCCACCTGGAGGCTGGTCGGTCGCTCGGTAGCCATCTTTGGCACGCCTGTGATTGGGGCAAAGAGTCGCAAGGTTTCGAGAAACACTGCGTGGCAGCGAATGAGCTTTGGAAACTCGTCGTACCCCCATTCGTGGTAGCTTATACTGTTCCCTCCTCCAAAGACAGCCATGATCTCTTCTTTCATCCACCCTTGGACGTCGGGGTTCGCTGCTAGGAGTATCAGGGCGAATGTCAAGGCAATTAGAACCGTGTCGTGCCCGGCGAAATTGATAGCAAATATGTTGCCTAGGATTTCATCAGCTGACAAATTGGCCCTCCTAGTCCTAGTGGTGACTTCTTCAGTCGTGCCTGCCCTTACAAGGGGCGTCAATAGGCCACCGGACGCGGCTCTGTCTCGATCGATAGCTGCTGCTTCTTCCTTCACCAGTTCCATCAGAATGGATTTAAAAGATTCGGCCGCACGGCCAATCCTGGAAAGGCCCTTGGGGATAAAGCTCCTATTGAGGTAGCGGTAGGGGATTAACATTAACAGGATGGCGTTTTCGAGAACCACATGTAGTGTATTCCGGTATTTCTCTGTCGTCGACTCACTCCCTTTCCGCTGCAGCGAAGCGTCATCTGAGCTGTGAGATTCTTGAAATGCCGTTGCTGCTAGCACGTCAAACGTGAGAGCCCTCAAGTTTCCCTCAAGATTCAGGATTCCTGATTCACGCTTGCTGGTCCAGTTGTGTAACATCTCCCTTGAATAAACCCTGTCAGCTTTGGCCAGAGCGGCAATATAGAAGTGCAGGATAAGGTGACTTGGGAATGACGCCCGCTTACTGAGTATGACGCAGCGTTTCCTTCCACACCAAATCCATTAGACCTTCGCTGAAAGGCGTCGCTACAGCCTTACGGTGACGGGGCCAGTCATCCAACCCGACCGTAAAGACAGAAGGCCCGTAGAACGCTAGCATACCTAGGTATCATGAATAAGCCGAATGCACAACAATTATACGGCAAAAGACGGGTACTCACCGTACTTATGAGACGGGCGCACGAAATCCTTCCATCGGGAGTAGATATCAACAATGGCATCGGGATCCGAGACATACAGACTAATACCTGCCGGCGACACAAGAGACCAGACGGGCCCAAACCGCTCAGTGGGTCGGCTCTTTTCGAGGAAAAGCCAATTCCGATGAGAAAAGCGGACAAAGTCAGGGTATGAACTCCACGGAATAGCTACATATTTATCTAGTATCTTCCATACAAGCGGCTGAATAATGACCCAAAGGTTGCTCTCCGCACTTATTGGAATCCTTACAACTGGGATTTGCAGAGCAAGGGCTCTACGCACATTCAACTCTAGACATACGGAGGTCCATACTAGGTAGGCAAGTGCTAACGAAATGAGCAGCGAGATAATCATGGCTATAGAGATATCACGACTAAGAATAAGCCGAAAATAAGATGTGTTGATGACGTTTGGAAGGACAGGAAGTAAATACGTGATCAGGAATAAACGATATAATGTAGGTGTTGCTGTTAACCCGGCCACCGTCTTCGCAAAAGTGAGTGGATGTGGTGTATTTCGGGGCGATAGCACCAGATCACATGCAAAGTACCTAGCGTAGCAAAAGAACACAATACGTTGATAACGATGATGAATAACACAAAAGAGGCAGACGCTCGGCTCTCATACTAAATTTGCCTAAAATCTACTCGGCCAGTCCACCCAAACACCACGAAAGCAAGCACCGGGCTATCTGGTTCTTGTGAGTACAGCACAGTACTTAGGCACCCCGCTTTGGGGGCAGGCGGTTTACTATTATCGAAACCTTGTAATATTACTAGGTACCTACATAGTATGTTTGCCGACGTTGCAATGCATAAGGCCCCTGTCAGTCCTTCGGTATACGCGAATCCCCCTTGTCATCGTTAACTAGACGTCATTCGGGACTTTGAAAGCGCCGGGAACCAGGCGTGTGAAGACCAGTCCAGGGTCATACATTCTCTGCACCCTGCGCAACTTCTTGACACTGACCTCTCCATAGCTTTCAATCGGATGTTGCCAAGGCGCAGCGTAATTGAGGTACAGATACGTGTCCAGAGCATCCAGTTCACCGACATCCCGCCTAATAGCGGCAATTAGAGACCTAGTCGCCTTATCGATGGTGTTGTCGTCCGCGGCGTCAGACCACATCGCAGTCAAGTTGATGATAATCAGGGCTCTGCCGTCTCGGTTATCTAGTCCAAGCGCGTTGGCACCGGCGTGCCGAGCGTATAGCTGCTGCGGCAGAGGGTCCATGCCCACCGACCACACTATGTCCGGGACGGCACGAATGGCGGTAATGCTAGCGTTCCAGGCACGAACCGTTGCGTTGATAGCTGCTACCGACGAGGCAATGGTGAGGGTAGCACTAGCTTGCCTGTTGCTTACCATACATGAGCACCGGGCTGTTAGCCTCAACTATAGATATACTAACTGCGACGAAGGACTAAAGTCCTACAAACAGGCCATGCCACGCACTTCAGAATGAGAGGAAGAATATGCGAGAGACGCACCTGAGACCACTTGGGTCATTTGCTTGCGTTTCGGCCACCAAATCCGATATGTTCGTGATGCGTTGAGTACTAGAATACGCGGGCATGCTTGTGAGGCTCTGAAACACGGGCGGGTTGGCCAAAGGCTTCGTATAATGCATGTCGTTCACGACGACCTGCAATCCCTGGGTACCGGAATACGCAAAGGTGGTGATTAGTGACGCATATTCGTCATAGTGCTTTGGGTCGTTAAATTCTGCGAGGGCAACTATTTGCGGCTCAGCGGTATCAAACGGTCTTACAACCTCGCCGCCCCAAAGGTCCCGTTGAGAAAACGTCCTAAGGTCGACGCGCGTCACAACCCCGAAGTTGTTGGCACTCCCACGGAGCGCCCATAGGAGGTCTGGGTTTTCGTCGTTACTGGCGTTCACAACGGTCCCATTGCCTAAGACAACCTCGAAGCTCGTCACGCTATCACAGGTCCATCCCAGGCGGGGCCCGAAATAACTAATGCCTCCCCCGAGAGTGAGTCCTCCCACGCCGACACCGGCAGCGCGGCCACCGCTCACGCTGAGATGCAGCTTGTCAAGATGTGCATATACATCTCCCCAGGTGGACCCAGGACCAACAGATAAGGTAGGAGTAACACTCACGGCCGGAGTCCCGCCGCTCACGCCTAGGTGCGAGATCACGATTTTGGATAGCCGGGAAAGATCAATGGTCACACCGCCTGCTATATTAGCCGCACCGGGAAAGCTGGCATGGCCGCCGGATCTGATAGCGAAGTGGCAGCCCACCGAAGACCCCGGCGCGTCACCGCCAACCGATGTGGTGGTTGTGGTGAGGATTTGTACCGCTGCTGACACGTCCTCAGTCGTATGTGCCGAGACTATGCAGGCTGGGTGGATGGCGGCCTCCTGTAAGGAGAAGTAAGACTGGAGCGATTCCGTGTAAGTGGCATTGCCGGGAAACGATACTTTCCTCCCTAGTGCGGAGTACAAGGCCAAACACTAGTTTTCTCTTATTAGTTGAGCCTTCCGAGGACGTGAGAGGTGCGGAGGGTATACTCACACAGATGCTCGCCCTGCTCGTCAAGGGCGCCATCCTGAACGTAGATATGCCGGTAAACAGAGCAAACTAGACTCAGGCTTACATGTTGGCCTAGACCTGGGGTGAACCACAGAGAGTACCTGGATTTAAACTACTATGTACCAGGCTTCAGGAGGGTGAGTGCAACATAAGTCTTACTGCCCTTCTTACAGATATACTACCTATGCATGGTCCTAGACTGGGCCACTAGCATATGCACGGTCCTACTGCTTACGTATAAGACCCGGTAGAGCCAGGTAACCTGTCACTAGAAACGAAAGCCCTGCCAGCGAAGCGTTCCGTTTTGATTGCTGTAACGTTAAATCGAAGAGCTTAGGCACTTCGATTTAAGAGAACCAGCTTGACCTTGCAGTATGGTTGACCCTGTGTTGACTATACCTACCTTAGGTATACTTGACTTTGCGGTGCTTTACCAGGGGGAGACCCCTGAAACCCCCATCGGCCTGCGGCGGCCTTCTGTGGCCATGGTATAGATCTACATACATGGATACGTAGGGACTCGGTCTTACTACTACCAGTTGCCTAACCTACTTAATAAGCAACTACCTGCTATCCATCCGCGTTAAAGCTAAACAGTTAAACCTAGTGTAAATACGTTATAGTTAATGCCTCGATTAGAGTTTAACTGATCAGAGTCTTACAGAGCTTTTCTAGACTAATAGGAAGCCAGCTCAGCTTTCTAAACTAGAGTTTTAAGAGTGTCCGGTAGTTATTACTTCTCAAGCTTTACCTTCCCTTTTTGAAAAGCTTTCGGATAACCGATGTGACCCTATATTACTCATGGGGCGTGTCCTCGGAAGCTAGATAAAATAGGACCTCGTTTTGAAATGAGGCCGCATGGTTGGTGTATGCTATCAGGCATATGCGACCAATCCCTGTAAGATATAGGACCCAGGCCTAATATACCTGATGCGTATTTGCTGACGGGGCATCACAAGAGGCGGTAGTGGCTAGCAGAGAGAATGTTGACAAGACGGCACCAAATGCGATGCTCTAAACAGGGCGAAGGCTAATCAAAATGCTGCCGGATGGTAACGATTCAGTCCCCAGGTAAATCAGGCTTATGACAGATATGTGGGATGAAGATTTCCTGTAGTGTAACTAATGCAGACTTGAAAAATTCAAGGCGCACGCCTTTATTCATACTTCTTATCATTACCTAGCTCTATGTCTTTCGTGAGAGAGAGCGCAGTCGTCATGGGTTTTGCATCCAACTCCACGGCAACCATCACTGAGGCTGTCTTCACTCTCGAACACTCGAGCCCGCCGGTATTTGTCTTGACGAGGCTGCTAGTTTGTTTCCTGGTGCTGCTAGTTTCATGGCGAGTATGGAGGTTTTCCATACTGCCCTTTCTGCATCCCGAGCAGCCGAAGGAATTCCCTTACTGGATTCCATGTGAGTAAAGCCTACCTTGACCTGTATTGTCACGGTCGCATCATTCATGTACTAAAGGCGTTCATAGTCATGGGTTGGTCATCCCGACACCCACTAGTTGGGGACCGGAACCTGACCAGATGCCTGAGCAGGTCACGGCCGAAGCTTCTTCTTAGACTCAAACGGGCTGCTCAAAAGGGCAAGGTATGTTAAAGCCCATCGAGAGCGTTTCTGTCTTGGAATAACTTAAATTGGTATTGATCAGGAGCCACTTGGGCGATACAAAGGATCCATTTACCTTAACGGCCTTCGGGATGAGCTTCTATGTAGTCACCCAAGTCAAGCACTCGGCTGAAGTCTATCGCAACACCGAGACACTTTCGTTCGAAGACTTCGTACAGGGCCTAATGCGAATCAACGGAAATGACGAAAACATCATCAAGGCTGTATATACGGCACTACCCACCAATAAGCCCGGCTTCCCAAATCCGCAGGGCGAATCCCTCGGGCAGCTCGCCCAGCGAATGCATGCGCACCAATTACACCCAGGGGAGAATCTTGTCAGGCTTCAGAAACAGGTCCAGGTCTGGCTTAATCGCCACTTGAATCTCACCGATCTTGCGGCGTATCCAAGCGCTTTCTCCCAAGGCGCGAAGAGCATTGAAGTGCCGCTGTACCAGTGGTGCTCTGAGACCTTCATCCAGTTGGGGCAGGACGTCTATTTTGGCGCCAAACTTGCCGAGATCGACCCCGGACTACCTGCGGCATTCCTAACTTTTGATGAGTTGATCTGGAAGATGCTGTATCAGTATCCCAGCTTTATGTCCAGAGACATGACGACGCCGCGCGCGCACGTCATCAGCTCGCTCAACAAGTACTTTAAAGTGCCGCAGAAGCAACGCAGCGATGGCACGGCATGGCTGATAAACGCCATGGAGGATGAGATGCGGGCTATTGGAGTCCACGACGAGAACCTCGCAGTCGTGGTCTTCCATCTGTACCTCGCGTAAGTACATTTTCACGCAGCCTTTTTCTGACGGATGGGGCAGAGTGGAAGCTGGCTAACAATGTCCAAAAAAATATAAAAAAAAATAGTATCAACACCAATACCCGCAAGACAGCGTTCTGGGTGCTCAGCTACCTGCTGCATCATCCATCACTGCTTGCCGCTTACCGCGAGGAGACGGCAGCGGCACTTGGGCCCTCAGGCGAGCTCATCGACCCGTTTCTCATCCAAGACCCGGCACGCTGCCCACTGGTAGATGCCATCTGGCACGAGACGCTACGCTGTAAGTAAAATGGATAACCTTTCAATCACCCGTCTTTTTCTATCAGAAGCTGCATTTCACTGACTCTCCATGTGGTAGTGACGGGGTGGGCAGCCTCTGTACGGCTGATCACGGCCGACACGGTGATCGGCGGCAAGTTCATGCGCAAAGGCAATCGTGTCATGGTGCCCCATCGGCTGCTGCATTTCGACGCGGATGTGTTCGGCGCGGAACCGCACAAGTTCCGACCCGAGCGCTGGCTGCTGAAGACAGACGATGGGACGGGGTTGAGCGGTCTCTCGCGCAACCCGTCATGGAGGCCGTTCGGTGCGGGCAAAACCATGTGTAGCGGACGTTTCCTGGCGCGCTTCTCGGTAACGAGCTTCGTGGCAACGCTGCTGCATAGGTTCGATGTGCAGCTCGCCGGCAACCCGCCGTTCCCAAAGGCCGACGAGGGCAGACCAGTCCTGGGGACCATGTCAGTTAAAGAGGGTTCAGATTTTAAAGTGAAGATTTCTCTTCGTGGGTAGTGGAGACTGACTAAGACTCGAACTCGGAATGTAGGAAGCCGGACAGAGGCACTTCGACGGAGCAGCGTAGAAGGCCGCTGGAATCTATGTGATGCCGCAGCTTGGGGCACTGACTCACTCAAAGTTGATTACATGAATGCCTACCTAGGTATTTGTCAATACATGCTTTTTGGAAGCTATATATTATCTTGTACCTCGAGTAGTTAGGAGGCCCCTCCATATAAGTCGTGCTCTGCATGAATCTCATTTCACTCCCAGTGCACTTGATAGTACCAACCTTAGCGGGTCGGCGGGTTGTAGGCCGCCCCTAGATGCCGAATTAATCAGTATAATCCGCTATAATAAATTCCACTGAGGCTCACGGCCGAAGCACCCGAGTCTCACACCCAAGCGCTGACCGCCCAGGCCACGGCACTTCACCCACAGCAGTGGCTGCATACTACCTTACCTACCTGTAGGTACCTTGATTGCCGATATGTACTATTACGGTAGGTATGGTTTAGGTAAGGGTAACTAAGTACATAAGTTAACGTAGTCCTTACTAACTAAGTAGGTATGTCGTAGGTTGCGTCGCAGTCAACGTAGATTAATTACCCTTTCATCGACGGCATCGCATCAGCCAGTTCCTAGTGGCCTGCATAGCGCCCCCATACCTACAGGTAGGCACCGATCGCCTCACGTTGGTATCTGCCTGTAACCTTAGCGACACCTACTATCTCATTCGACCTCTCCCCCTTTCCCTCACAAAGCTCTCCCTCGTGGAGCCCTGCCAAAGGATTAAAAAGCCGCCTACGTACGTGAACAGCAGGTATATAACCGTACAAGATGGCCGACACCCCGAAGGGTACTATCCTTGTCACGGGAGCAAACGGCGCGCTCGGCAGCGCCATCGTGCAGCAGATAGCGTCAAAGCCCGAGCTCTCCGCTTACCACGGCCTTTACGCCGTCCGCAACACCCACGCTCCAGCTCTTACCGAAGCCCTTGAGCATGGTCCGACGCATCAGCACGACGTCCTGGCGCTGGACTTGACGAATCTGGATGACGTCCGCAAGGTGGCCAAGGGCATCAATGTGAGTGAACAGATGCAAGATACGAAAAGTGCTGCACCCAGAGTTCATTCTCCAACGTCTTACTCGGACAGACTCGCATCTCATCCGGCGAGATCCCCCCGGTCCGCGCTCTCGTCCTCAATGCCGGCTTCCAGGACTTCGGCAAGCAGTCGTGGACGAAGGATGGCCTGGATACCACTTTCGCGGCCAATTATCTCGGGCATTGGCTGCTCACTCTGCTGCTGCTAAAGAGCATAGACAGAGAGGCCGGCCGGGTCGTCATCATTGGAAGCCAAGGTCATGAGTAGGTGCCCCTGTTCTCTTTATCCATGGTTCTTTGCATGTCGGATCAATGATATGTCTAACCTCACGGGGATGGGTAGCTTTGACTGAGACATTGTGACACGAATGCTAACATACGGTGTGTTTTCGCTCAGCCCCGAAGACCCGCGGAACGCCCGCGGCGGAGCTTTCAACGACCCGAAGTACAAGAGCTTCGTGACCGACGCCGCTAGTTTCGATGCTATTGCGAAAGGGGAATGGAGCCCGGCCAGCGAGGACGCCTCCTTTCGCGGCGGGTTCCGGCGCTACGGCGCGTCCAAGCTCTTCTTGATCATGATGCAGCACGAACTCCAGGAACGTCTCGACGCAGACCCAGCCCTGAACAGAATCTGCCTTCTCGGCCTAGACCCCGGCGCCATGATTAGCGGCATGCAGAGGCTTGCGCCCTGGTTCATCCGTGTGCTGCTCTTCAAGGTGATCTACCCATTGATCTTATATCTGAACCCGGACAATGGACCGGTGCGCCCGACAAGTCGCTCAGCAAGTGACGCTTTGGAGCTGGCCTTCGGTATGGGCGAGGGAGGCGAGTTGCCAAAAGATAAGTATTTCGATGGGAGAGCGCCGCTAGAGACGAGTAGCGAGTCGAGAGACCCCGCCAAGAGAGTGTTGGTCTGGGCGGAAACGGTGAAGCTGGCAGGTTTGAAGGAGGGCGAGACTGTTCTTCGCAAATGGCAGTAGGCCGCTAACGACACAAGTTAATCCTGCCCAGGTGTTTCTCTCAAGCGACCCGTCTATAGTAGCCGCATTTTTTACTTCTAAGTATAGCCTGGAATGGGTCAGCCCTACTTTTATGTCAAGCCAGAATCGACGTCAGACTAGACGAGGTCTCACGGAAGCAGACCAAGCCCTTTTTCTTCAGTCTGAGCGAGTGAGTGATTGAAAACGCCTACCAATTACTTAGTTTCTACGTAATTAGCGGGCATAGTCACTCATTCATGAATAGCATCCGGTGCAGTTTAAAAGACGTGTACCTAGTCGCATATCAAATGTCCCTGCTCTACCCTATGCGCTCTCCTAACATTCATCGGGGATCTTGAACCCTCCCGTGACTTTCTTTGTAAACAACTTCTTAGGATCGACCCTCTTCCTCAGCTGCTGTAGCTTCTTGACACTCTCAGCACCATAGCTCGGAATGACCTCCTGCCACGGTGCGGCGTAATCGAGGTAGATGTACGGGTCGTACACGCCGAGTTTCTTGGCGCGGGCCGAGATGTCGTCCATGAGCGAGCGGGCCGCGGCGTACACCTGGTCGTTCTGGGCGCCGTTCGACCAGGCGGGTGAGATCAGGCACACAACGAGCGAGCGCCCGTTCTCGTTGGTCAGGCCCAGCGCATTGGTGTCGGCGCCGCCGCGCGTGTAGATCTGCGGCGGCAGCGGCTCCATGTTCAGCGCCCACGAGATGCCCGTCACGTTCTGGATCAGCGGGAGCGAGGCGTTGAACGCCGCGTACGCCTCGCGGATCATGGCTTCAGTGGGCTCAAACGTGACTGTTGCCGTCATATATCTAAATGATTCGGGTTGAGTAGTGTCAGTCCGGCTCGGCTATTCCGGAAAGGAAGGGGAAGGGGAAGGGGAAGGGCTCAAACGTACTGAGATGCTTGCGGCACCTGCATGGTCGCCGACTTCGCGGCGAGCGCCGACATGTTCGCAACAACAGTCCCACTAATAGGGGTGGTGATGGCAGGCAGATCGAGGACGGGCTTGTAGTACGCTGGATCCGTGTCCCCGTTCGGCTTCGTGTAGATCAGTTGGTTCAGTGTAACGCAGAGGTTCAGCGAGGCAGCGTAGGCCCAGCCGGTTAGATAGGAGGCGTTCTCGTCGTAGTTCTGTGGGGCCATGAGGTCGGCGTAGATCCGAATCTGGTTCTCCACCTCCGTAAGAGGGTTGAACGTCATGGAGTACCACAAGAGGCCCTGCTCAAAGGTTTTGAAGTCGATGCGCGTCACGATGCCGAAATTGTTGGATCCGCCCCGGAGCCCCCACCACAGGTCTGCGTTCTGGCTCTCGTTGGCTTCGACGATGGAGCCGTCGGCCAGGACTACTTGGAACGCTTCGGCCTGGTTACATGTCCAGCCCTCACGCGGGCTGAAGTATGATATGCCGCCGCCGAGTGTCAGGCCGCCGACGCCGACCCCCGCAACACGGCCGCCAGCGACGCTGAGACCCAGGGGATCGAGCTTACCATAGATGAGGTCCCAGGTGGCGCCAGGGCCGACGGATACAAGAGACTTGTCAGCACCCAGGTCAACCGACTTCAGGCCGCGCAGGTCGACAGTGACGCCGCCGGGGGCGCTATTGGCGTTCGCAAACCAAGTGTGGCCACCGGAGCGGACCGCAAAGTCGTGCGGACCGCCATTTGCCGACGATGTCAGAGACTTGACCACGGCCGAGACGTCTGGGACACTTTGCGGCGTCACGTAGCATGCCGGGCGGACAGCGGCAGCCTCTGGGCTAAAGTACGACGCTATGGAGGCATTGTATCCGGTCGAGCCTGGGAGAAACACCTTGGTGGTGCCCAAGAGGGTCACAAGGGCCTCACACTAGCACCGTGGCAGTATTATGTCAGCTTCATCCCGTTACGGGTCAGTCCAGTATTGGTGTTTTATCATTTTTCTTGGTTTTGATCGTTACTTTTCTCAACGTACATGTGCGGGAGTGTCTGTTTCGGCCATGGTTTAAGGGGGGGCCTGACGAAGTTGTGCACAATTCAAAGTCAGCGGATAGCTTGGAAAGAACTTACACCCGCGCGGCGGAGGCTTGCGCCGTCTACCATGGTTCTTATGCTTTGTGGTGGCCAATAGGAGGTAAGGTAGCCCGCCTACATACGCACGTAAGTACGCAGTGAATTGTACTAATTCGGACACTCAACTGGATGCTACGCCGCGGAAAACCTGACAGAGTCTCGAGAGAGATGTCTCTCAGTGAACTTATATACACAAGATTTACATCGCCCCTCTTAGCCCAGCTCTCAGGAGCATGAACCCTTCACGGCTTCGATGTTCAGCCTCAACTAGCTTCCTTTTTCGCGCTCTCTACCCCTGTATCCTGTACGGAGACTAATAATACCTGGAAGACACACCCCATGCTGTTACATTCCCACGTGGAAACCCTGCGACGCCTCGCAAATGTGAGATTGCTGTGATTGCTAAGACAGCTATGATTGGCTGCTGCGGCGGAGGTGATGAGCGTCTCAACCCGGATGATACAATGTATTGAGAATTCCCCGGAAGCCCGCCAAGCCGCCACCCGTTCTGAACCTATGATTTGTTATGAAGGTGGCGTATTTTGCTACGGGGAACTACAGCATGCCGTGTTGTGAATATGTAAAGGTGTATCTTCCCACTCTCTTTTCGAAGGGGAAATTAAGAGTTTAGCAAAAGCTAATAACTACATACAAATAAGTGGTTCATTGAACAGTGTGCGCGCTATTACGAATGCGCTACAAAAAGGTTATTAATATAAAAGTCACTGTGGCATGTTGTAGGTAAGCATCGAGGCGCTCGTAGGGTACCATGAGGGGTAATGTCAGGCGAGTGGCGACCCGGTTGGCCATCAGCTACAACACCGCAAAATACGGGCATCCAGGGCTTGTCGTATATGCTACACCAGTGTATGCCACGCCTTCAATCCCTTGCGCCTTACCAAACTGTTCCTTATATAGGCTTTTTAATAGTTATACGTCCTGCGAAGATGGCGGCATTAGTAGCAGACGTTGCGTGGGTTGAAAAGGAAACGTATTCCCTACAGAAAGAAGCCTGCTCAATGGACTGGCGAATTAGCAGAAAAGGGCTAAGTGTGCAAGCCACGCGTGAAGCAGGTGACTAGATAGTTCGCTGATCTATATGCGTAAACGGGTACTTGGTATGACATTCCTTCTCTTTCGCCTAGGTAGGTTAGAATCCCGCTCCCAGCTTCAAGGATTCGAATTCAATGACAAATCGTGGCAGTGTTCCTTACGTACCTGAAACCCTTCTCGAAAACGTCTCCGTGACGACTCCAAGCGTCGCTTATGAGTTACCGAGATTGAGAGTAGGTATATAGCGGCAGGACCCTATGTGGGAGGCTCCCTAGCTAGCAAGACCAAGTCGGTTACATTCGAATCTACACCAGTCACTTATGCGTCTTGCTCCTTGCCTTTGCAACGTCCGTGTATATTTAGGGTCTTCATATGTAGCCAAGCGAGCCGTTGCTCGTCGGAGCGATTGGTTGAGTCTTTCTTAGGGAGTACAGAATTAGTAAATCTAGATGACAGACTTCACGGCCATTCTCAGCCCTGGCTAGCCATGGAACCCAAATCAAGACGTCTTCTGCCAAGCAAGCCAAGTTTTCTGCTCCGTCTTACCTTTATTATGCTATTATACATTTTGTGCCGTCTCTCTTTGTGTACTCCCCGCCATCGAATTCATCTCATGCTCCTCCTCGCCAGTGTAATCCACCATAGTGTTACCCTGGGATTTTAACAGGTTGGTATCGTTCAGCTCGTAGTAATCCTTGCGGCGAGGTGCTTGGTTCGAGCCAAATGTTACCAAGACCGCCCGATTAGCCTGGTCAGCCGAGCCCCCAGTGCCGCCGCTCTTCGACTGGCCTGACCGGCCTGACTGGCCAGGGCTGCCAAGCAGCCGGGACCGCAGTGTCCTGAAAAAGTTGGACCCTATCATTTTCTTATTCGCAACATGGGCAAAGGCAGGCATACATCCGACGATGATGGCGATATTGGTCTCGATCAGGCTGCGGATACGGAGAGACTATCGTTAACAATCGGGCCGGATAGATACCAGGCAGATCTCGGGGAAGAGTACATACGAGGCCAGGCTTGTCGCACCGGCAAGCCATGCGGAATCGGTCGAAGAAAGGATCTTGACCTTGAAAACGAGGGACACTATACTGGCAGCCACACCGCTGGGTGGTATCAGTCTTTGCTACTTCCATATCTCCTGGAAACGGGATCACTTACAGAAGCGCAGTGGAGAAGATGGCGATCAATTGGAACCTCCGCTCTATCTCCATTTCAAGACGAAAGAGGATTGGCAAGGGTAGGAAAAAGATGTAAAAGTCGAGCACCGTTCCGATCGCGCTTTGTATCGTCCCGCCCAGAGCGAATGGGTGCGAGTTGGCCTGGAGGCTCAGCAGCAGCGAATCCCATGACTGGCCGACGCGCGGCGCCGCGTAGACGGCCGCTAACGGAATGTTGGATAGGTAAACGAGAAAAGTGATGAGCAGGCCGAAACCGATAGCGATTCTGGTTTTCCTTTGGACCGCGAAGAGTTGTCGGTATAGCAAGAAAATGGCCGCCTTGGGGAAGAAGAAGGCTGGCGCAAATAGCACTGTCTGGATAAACGGCAGCTTCAAGTAGTCTCCGCTATACCAGCAGACGGGTATGTCCCACGAGTGTCGGTAATACTTGAACTCTAAGGGTATGTTAACACGCCAAGTCAAAACAGGAGGCCGAAAGCGAATACTGCGCTGGGGCGCGGACAGCCTTACGAGAACTAATGACACCTATGAAGGCGATATTAAACAACACCGCTACGAGTGTAAAATCTTGAACAATATAAATCAGCACACCCAAGCTTTCCAACGAACTTCGGCGCGGTGAACTCACAGTCGGCAGAGTGCAGTTTCTTGCGATTGATGTATAGTCGCCCGACGCCCAAGGCGGTTGAGATGACGCCCAGGACGACGCCAACAGCCACAACTGCCGGCCCTAAAGATGGGGGATTTTCAAAGTTGTACACGCCATTCGGTGACATCCCCGCTGGGACCTGACATAGATCGGTAGGTTCCATATCGGTCGCCATGCTTTTCGCTTCCTCGTTCATGTCCAGCCAGAGAGACTTTGCGGTATGCGGAACAGCAGCAGCATTGCGATTATGTACAAACATGTATTGTGTGTTTCAGGGGAACCGCGTGAATAGGACTACCGGCGAACTGGTGCTGCGTAATTCTCCAGATTTGCAGTGCTGACAATGCAACCCCTCCAGCAGTTCGGATAAGATGTGATGCAGCTCACGTAACAAAACTACATTGCCACGAGCGAGCTACTGTGCAGGCACTGCGTAATCAGCAGTACTACGACAGCTCCCCTGGGCTGCAGTCGAACTAGAAAAAGCAAAATACCACCTGCTCTATGCATCCCCGCCACCTGATTCAGCTTCTGCAACCCTCCATGCCAGTCCTATGTATAAAAATGCACAAGTAGGGAGGCGGGGAAACGAAAGATGTCGGGAGTTGGTATGTAGCATAACAGTGTAGCAGTATGGCGGATCTGTCGGGATTGCGATATTGGCCCGAGGTTTGAGCCTGCACACATGGCATGATTGGAGACTTTCGTCGGAGCTAGATACCCAGTTCGGCCACACGGCCGAAGAGGGCCTGCAGCCGGCATATGCAGTCTACTGTAATGCGCGGTGTAGACGGAATCAACGAATAGTACAAGTGCAATGCGCCTTACTACTATAGTAGTACTTACTATAATACTATTTAGTATTATTCATGCCACAGAAGATTGAGTGCATTATCAGGAGCAGTTCGGCGATGGATGTACAAGTATGGGATGCGCTGCAAAAGTTGTGGAACTACACGAACATTGACTAGTCAACGAGAGATGCGACAAACTGAGGGTACCCCCCCCCTGTTTACCTGAGAGATCCGTGCACGCTGGAGGTATTCGCGGTCCACGCGATACAATATTTAGCTTTGAGTTGTTTGTACCTAAGTATTTATGTACCTAAGTACCAATGTATATTCACCACACAATTCGCGTATGTAATCTCCACTCAAAACAATCGCCCGGATGTTCAACCAAACCTTCGCACCTTTCCCATCGCAACACAACAGACAATCAGAAACAATTCCGAACCATTTCAATACCAATTGAACAGCAGTGAACCATCATGCCATCTCGCTATCGCCAACAGCCCGAGTACCAATGGTATGAGAGAGGCGATGCGAATGGCATGCGCCCGGCGGCAATGCCGGCGTTCAACATTGACAATGCAAGTGTCTATCTGCACCAAAGCAGAAACGTTTCGGCTAACTTTGTGTACTCGCACAGCAAAACCGCGTCATCTTTGGCGCTGGGGAACTCTACTGTCGCTTTTCGAATGACGATGGAGTGACCCTCTGTCGTGACGTGAGACCCAATGCGCACTTGCTCCCGAGCAAGGCGATAGCTGACTGTATGTAGCGCCACCGCTGGTCTAGTATGGGAGCATTGAAGAAACATGTGCGCGATGCACATGAGGTGGCTGTCGCCGAATCCCACCCCGGTGGATTGAAGGCCAAGGATGATCTTGCCATGATAGGTGAGCACGATGAGAAACAATTGAATCACGTTGCCTGTCAATCGCTAACATGAATAGAATACTGGGCGAATATCTACAAGCTTTCTCACGGTACTGCGGCCGAAGTGGCCACGCCTCGCAAGGCGAAGGCTGTTGCCAAAGATAACGACCTTTTCGAAATTCCCACCAATACTGGCAGTGATGGCTCTGTTATTGTTTGTCTTGCAATCTATATACATGAGCGATTCGTTTGACTCACGTATCATAGCCCGACTTTGTTCGCATGAAGGCCAATATGGGTATTCAGCCCAACGAGCCTTGCTCCGCTTGTGCAACCTAGAATGTTGTAGGCCGAGGTAAGCTGCAGCTGACACATTGCTGTTTCTGATGCTGATGATGTATGGTAGTCTGTCCTCCCCTCGATGGATACGATCCCACTTGCAAGGTGTGGGCTGGGCATGTCCATCCAGAGATGCAATCGGACGAAGAAGTTCTTGGTAAGGGATTCAATTGACGTTGCAATGTTGTGTTGTTGACTGACGATTGTACGGTGTAGAGTTCAATACTCGTTCTCCTCTTCCTCGCCGTGGTTTCCGCGCCACCCAGCCTCGTGCTCCAACACCTTGAAGGATTGAAAATAGTTTGAACCGGGGTTTTGTTTGGGCTGGTAAATGAAACCGTCACGATGTGACCAAGGGTTTTCGGGCTTGAGTTTTCCTTTTTTCTTTGGAATGTCGATGAGTTATGCCGTATGTAGATACGATTTCTGCTGATTATATCAGCATGATAACGATAACGAGACTGAGAAAGTTTTCAATGAATACAATGATAATAGTTCAAAAAATTTAAATATATACCAAACTTCTTTTGTGATATTTATATAGTTTGTTTTAATTAATTATATAAATAATATATAAATATTATACTTAGACTTTTTATAATTAATGTTTATTTATTTATTTATTTATTTATTTATTTATTTATTTATTTATTTATTTATTTATTTATTTATTTATTTATTTATT
>MU281484.1:0-33331 GCA_022385595.1 Xylaria palmicola
AGCTTATTAATAATTAATTTAATAATTTAAATATATTTAAAGGTTTAATTATTATTATATAAAGTTTAATACTTAGTTTTTACTAATAAGTAATACATTATATATATATTAAAAAATATTAGCTATTTTTTTAATATATTAAAGCTAAAAAGGAAATATTTATAAATTTAGTTTAATTATACGTTAAATAATTGTATTTTTTTTAAATATGATAAAATTTTAGTATTATTAGTTTATAATATATTATAATTATATATTATTAAAATATTAAACTAAAGTATTAGTAAAAATATTATAAACTTTAAAAAGCTTATAAAAAAAAAATACAAGTTTTAGTATTTAGTTTAAATAGCTAGCTATAAACTAGTTGTATTAGATTTATAAGTTATATTATAATTATTAAGAAATATATAAATAAATATAAAAGGTGTAAAAATGTTAAAAAGTGTATTACTAACTTAAATGCATTATTAACTTGTGAATAACGTTATATTATTAAAATATTAAACTAAAGTATTAATAAAAATATTATAAACTTTAAAAAGCTTATAAAAAAAATATATAAGTTTTAGTTTTTAGTTTAAATAACTAGCTATAAACTAGTAGTATTAAATTTATAAGTTATATTATAGTTATTAAAAAATATATAAATAAATATAAAAAGTGCAAAAATGTTGAAAAATGCATTATTAACTTAGGTGCATTACTAATTTATAAGTAATATTAATTAGTTTTATAAAATACTATTTTTAATATTTAGTTTTATTAATATTATAAATTAAAAATTAAGTATTAATAAGCTTATATAAAGTTATATACTTTTTATAACTTTTTAAAAAAAGGGAATTTTTATAAGCATATAAAACATTATTACAAGCATATAATTTTATAATTATATAATGTTTTAATTAGCTTAAAAAATTAATATTAGTATATACTACTATTTTAATATACTTTATATATTTAATATATATATATATTTATTTATTTATTTTATTTTAATTAATACTTTTTTTTTTAAAACAAATTTTTTATATTTTTATTTATAGTTATACTATATTTATTATTATTAATATATTTATTTCCAAATATATTATATTATTAATTAATAATTTTTATTACTATTACTTATTATATTATTTTTTTTTTAATTTTAAAATACTTATTAGTAAGCTTTTACTTTAAATACTACTTTATATTATTAAAAAAAATAATAAATATTTCAATTACTTACTTTTTATATACTTTTTTTATACTACTAACCGTTTTTAAACTCCTAACCTTTTTAAACAATTATATTTTTAAAATTTAGCTAATTTTTACAAGCCTTTTCTATTAATAATAATAGCTATACTAATATTATTACATTTTATAATATTAATAATAATAATGCTTTTAATAATATTTTTACTTTATACTTTTAAATTTTTAGCTTTATTCCTTATTTTTATAAATAAGAAAAGCTTAATACATTAATTTAAAAAATATAAAATAATTATAGGATTTATTTTATAAATAATTTTATATAGCTATACTAGTAAAACTAAGTATAAATACTAATTTTTAGCTTTAAAAGTAAATTTATTAAAAGTTTTTAAAAATTATATTTAGCTTAGTTATTATATATATTAATACTACTAATTACTACTTAAACAGAATTTAAATTAGCTTTATAATTAGTTTAAAATATTATAAAAAAAAGCTAGTAATTTAATTAAAAACTTTTTAAGTTATATAAATATATATATTAGTAATAAGAAAAATAAAAGTATTTATTATTAAATTTAAATAAATATAATAATTTACCTTTTTTATATTTATTACTTTAAAAATCCTAACCTTAGTTATTTATACTATATTTAATTAAATATACTTTATTTTTACTAGTATTATTTTAATAAATATTACTTATATTTCTTTTATTATTTTATTTAAGTATTTTATTACTTATATACTTATTGCTATTTTAACTAAGTATTTTATTAATTAGTAATTATATATTATTCTTTATTTTAAATAAGTTTATTTTATTAAATTATAAATATTTTTTTTTAATTTATTTATATTAAATAAACTATTTTTTATACTTAATATAATTTTTAGCTATATTAACTAATTTACTAAAAATTATAGCTTTAATATTACTAAAAACTACTTATATTTATTTAAAGGTTAGTAAATTCAGTTTACTATTAAATATAATAAGTATAATACTTTAAAACCTACAAAAAGCTAAAAACTTTAGTAATAAAAATCCTAAAAAACTAGCTATAAATAGTTATTAGTAACTAAAATAAAATAAAAAAAGTTAATAATTATTACAATAATATAAAAATTAAAAGCATTACTAATATAATTATAGTTGAAATATAAACCCTTTTTCTTATTTTTCGTATTAAAAGTTTATTAAAGCAATTAAAAAAACTATTAATTTAATTAGTTGCTATATTAGTATTTAAACTTAAAATATTCAAAGTATAATTAAATAATAATATAAAAAGTTAATTTTTATTTAAAAAAATATTTATAATATATAAAACCTAATTAAATAAAATAAGCTAATAAAGTATAATTTAACTATAGTTTTTATTAAACTTTTTAATAAAAATAATATTTTTTATATAGTTAATTAAGTTAATAATAATTTTAAATATTTAATTAAACTAGTTTAAATATTTTTTTACTATATTTAAATATAAAAGTAATTCCTTAAAGTTATTAGGTTTAATAATGTATTAAACTTTATATAGTAATTATTAAACTTTTAAATATATTTAAATTATTAAATTAATTATTAATAAACCTTTAATAAAGTTTTTTAAGTTATTATATATAGTTTAAACTTATAGCTAATATAATTTTAAAATATAATATTATAATTAAAAATATATATAACTTTAATAAAACTAGGTTTTTAATAAATATAATTATATTAAAAATAATTATTATAAGTATTAAAAAATATAGAAAGCTTAAATAAACCTAATAGGAAAACTAAAAATAAATTATAATAATTTAAGCTATTAATTTTTAAAGTTAAATAGTACTACTATATATTATTTTTATAAAAAAAGTTTACTTTATATTTTAGTATTATAATACTATTTTATTAAATAATTAAAAGGTTAATTTATTTTTAAATAGTTAAATAATAAATAAAATAAATATTAAATAAATAAAATACTTTAATTATTATATTAAAAGCTATATATAAAATAAAAAATAATTTTTAATTTTTAATAGTTATAAAAGCTATTATTTTATAAAATTTAAGGAATATTATAAAAACTATAATATTATTTCTTTTTATATACCTTTTTATTTATTTTATAAGCTTTAATAATTAAATTTAGTACTTTTTAATATACTTAAATATATTTATTTATTATATATTAAAGATTTAATATAGTAGTACTAAACTTATATTATAAAAAAGGATTTTTTTACTAAATTTTTAAAAGTATTTATAGCTTTTTTTATAAAATAAAATATTTAATTAGAATTTAAAGCTATTAAACTTATTTTTTTAAATAGTAATAAGGTTATTTTAGCTTTAAATATTATAAAAGTTAAAAAAATACTTTTTATTAACTTAAAATTACTTTTTTTACTATAAATTTTAAAAATACTTATAATTATATTTAAAATTAAATAATACTTAAATTTTATTAAAACTAAAGTTTAAAATTATTTATTAAGCTTTTTAATAAAAATTTTAAATTTTATTAATTTAATTATAAAAACTATATAAAAATTAATATATAAAAATACTTTTTTATACTAGGAAAATAAAAAACTTTATAAAACTAATTATATATTAAATAAATATTATAAAATAAAAAATAAACAAATATAATATAAAAAACTTTTTATTTTAAGTAAAACTTAAGTTTTATAAGAATTTAAAAATAATAAAGTAATTAAATTAGCTAATAAAAATAAAATAAATTATTTAGTAAAAAAAATATAAATATATTTAAAGCAGTATAATATTTATAATAAACCTAAATATAATATATAAACTTATTAAATAGAAATAAAAACTTCTAATAAAAATAATTCTAATTAATTTAATTAATTTTTTTATTATAGTTAATTTATTTAAGTTTACGTATAAAAGGTGCAAAAAAGTGCATTACTAACTTAAGTGCATTACTAACTTATAAGTAACGTTAAGCAGTAATTTAATTAATAAACAAATTTATTTAAAATAATACTTTTACTATATTTAATAAAGCTAAATTAAATAGTTATTAAAATAATTTTAATAATTTATATAATAAAAAGCAATTATAATTTACTTAAAACAAATAAAAATAATTTAATAAAAAAAAAGGCTCAAATTAGCACGAAGGACAATATAGCTTTAAAAAATAAAAACTAAAGTTTTTAAAACAAAAGCTTAAAAAACACTTTTTAAAAGCGCTTTTATATAAATACTTAAATTAAAACTAAAACTAAAAACGTTAATATTATTAACTATATAGTTTATTAAAACTAATACTAAGTATTAAAATATTCGCTAGTTTTTTTAAGGCTTACTTTTAAAAACTAAGCTTTTTATTATAAATTTGCTAAAGTTGTAAAAGTTTAGATAAACACTAAAAAAAGCGTATAAAAAACAGTAAAATAAGCTTAAAAGTAGTTTACTAATTAACTTTTAAAAAAAAAAGTATACTTTTAAATAACTAAAATTATTAAAATTAAAAAATAACTAATAAAGCTTTTTATAGCTTGTATTTAAAGCTTTTTTACTATAGCTAAACAGCTTTTTAAAGTATTTTTTTTATAAAACTATATTTTAATTAATTTAAGCTTTAATATTTATATTTTTAATAACGCTATTAAGTTTGTTAACTTATCTAACACTAATTTAAAAAATATAGTATTTATAAAAAATAATATAATTAAAATTTATAACTATAAAAACATTAATTTTAAAATTATTAAGTTATAAAGCTTTATAATATATAAAATATATAATATAGCTTTTTATTTAAATATAAATACTAATTTAATATTTTTACAAATATTAAATAAATAAAGTATATATTAAAATAATAAGCTTTACTTTAATTTACTTTATTATTAATATGAAAAACTATTATATTTATTTACTTAAATATATAGCTAATATATAATTAAATTTTTTTTTTTATTATATTAAGTAGTTTTTTTATATTTACTAAAATTTGCTAAACTTATATATAAAAAAGTTTTAAATTAAAAAAATACTATATTTATAGTTCTAAAAGCTTAGTTATATAAGCTTTAAACTATTAAAGCGCTTTTTATTATATATAAAAAGCAAAACAATTTTAAACTACTTAAATAATCAGATTTAAACTACTTTATATATAACTTACTAAAAATTAAAAGCTTATTAAGATATAATATATATAGTTTAACTTAAAGTAACTAAAACTAAAACTAAATTAGCTATTAATTTTTATAAATTTATAAACTTTAATAAAAAAAATAACAAATTATAAAAAATAATACTTATTACTAATTAATATTTAAAATAAATATAGAATTACTATATTAATAATAAACTTATTACTATTATATAAACTATTATAAAAAACTATATTAAATATATTTAATTTTATTATAATACTAAAATAAAAGTAATTAAATTTAATAATAAGCTTATAAGTACTTATAAAAAAACTAGCTTATTAGTAAAGCATTTTACTAATATATACAAAATTAAGTTTAAAATCTTTTATATATATATATAAATATTTAATAGTAATACTAAGTAAATTAATTAAATAATTAAATATAAATTAAAAGGAATACAAAATAATTATTAGCTTTTTATTTTTTTTAACTAAAAATTATTAAAATTATAATATATTTATATAACCGTATTTTATAGCTAATTAATTACTTAAAAGCTTTTTATAAAAAGTTTTACTTATATTTTAATAACTTATAAAATATTATTAATTATATTTATACTTTAAATATAATATATTTAAAAGCTTATAAGTATTTAATATTTATTAAAACTTTTATATTAAAATAAAAGAAAAACTATTAAAAAAAGCTTAATTTAAATACTTAAATAAGCTTTTTAATAAGCTACTAATTTTTTAATAATTATAAAATATAATTGTTTTAAAAAAATAAAGTTATATTAATTTAAAATATTAATTTTAAAAAAAAATAAGTTATTTAGTAGTAATATTAATAAATTTTATAATAATTTCCTTTATATAATTAAAAAAAAGTATAAAAAGCTACTAAATAATATTAGTTATTAAAATACTATAAATATTACTAAATTTACTATTAAAATTAATAATAATAAGCTTATTACTTTAATATTTAAAAGTAAATTTAAATAACTAAAAGAAAATAAAAATAAAATATATATATATATATATAAAAAGCTAAATAATTAGTAAAGTAATAAGCTTATATATTTGTATATAAGTATTAAATTTACTTTAAAACTTTTTACTCCTTTTAAATTATTTAAAAAAGCATTAATAAATATTATTATAATTAATTAATATAGTTTAAATTTAATTTTTAAACTTAAGTTTATTAACTATAAATTTTAAAATTATATTAACAAATATACTAAAAAAAAGTTAAGTAATTTGTAAGTTATATACTTTAATATAACTAAATTAACTATTAAATTAAATATTAATAAAAAAACTATATTAAAAGTAAGTTAAACTAAGTTACTAAAAAACTTAACTTAAATTTATAATAACTAATTATAGCTATTAAATACTATTAAAAGCTTTATTATTAAAAAAAGTTTAATTTTTATAAATATTATATTATAAAAAGCAAAAAAAAAATAGCTTTTATAAGTATTATTTTATAAAAGTATAAAAAAAGTATAGTTTTTATAAGTATTATTTTATAATAATATAAAAAAAAAGTAGCTTTTATAAGTATATTTAATAAGTAAAACATTAGTAAATAAAAAAATTAACTAAAACTTTTATTAAATTAATACTAAAAAATACATTATAAAAATTTACTTTTACTACTTAAATAATATTAAAATCTATATATTTATTTATTAAGTAATTAGTTTTATTAAGCTAAAAAAATATACTTATAAAGTTATACTAAAATAAATACTTAAAAAAAAGTTTTAAAAAGCTTAATAAAAAAGTAATTAACTTTAAATTATATATAAGTTTATATATATAAGTTTAATAAATATAGTTTTTATATTTAATATAAAACTTAATTAGTAATTTAAAATAATTAATAATTTAATTAAAATAAAAAAAAAACTTATATAAATATATTAATTAAATAATCTTTTTATATATTAATAATTAACGTACAAGACAAGTTTATTGGCAGGACAAGTCTATTGTTAGTTTGAAATTACATTTAAAATTTTAATATTAAAACCTTTATAAAAAATCAAAAAAAAAACGGAAAAAAATCAGGTCTTCAAAATCTAGTATATAACTATATAATAAACAAAAGGATATTTTTTGCCGTTTTTTTGCTATTTTATTTTAGCGTACATCCTATAGTTAAAAAAACTACGCTAAATATACGCTAAATTAACCCTTATCGAACGCCAAGCTAACTTAAAAAAATAGCTATAAAATTAGAAAAAATAGAGTATATAAAAATTAAGATTTTAAACTAAACAAAGTTATCCTAAGATTTTTCCGATTTTTTTTCTATTTTTTATAGAAGATTTAAAATATTTATTATATAATACGCTAAACTTAATTTAGATAAACATTAAGCTAAGTTAAAAAATTAGCAATAAAATTGAAAAAATTAGAGTAAATAAAGAAAAATATTGAAAATTAAATATAAGTAGGCTTATATTTTTCCGATATTTTTTAATTTTATATTTTTAATTTAATATTTAAATATTTAAATTTTAAAATAAATATATAATCTAATATAAAAAATTAAAAAAAATCGGAAAATTCTCAGGGTAACTTTGTTTAGTTTAAAATCCTAATCCTCATATACCCTATTTTTTCTAATTTTGTAGCTATTTTTTTAAGTTAGTTTGGCGTTTGACAGGGGTTAATTTAACGTATATTTAGCGTAGTTTTTTTAACTATAGGATGCACGCTAAAATAAAATAGCAAAAAAACGGCAAAAAATATCCTTTTGTTTATTATATAGTTATATACTAGATTTTGAAGACCTGACTTTTTTCTGATTTTTTTTAGATTTTTTACAAAGGTTTTAATATTAAAACTTTAAGTGTAATTTCAAACTAACAATAGACTTGTCCTGCCAATAGACTTGTCTCGTACGTTATTGTTATTAAGTTTAATTTAAAACTTAAATAATATAATATTATTAATGTATTTATTAATACTAAATTTATTAAAAAAGTATATATATATATACTTTTAAAATATTAAATGTTAAATATAGTAGTTAAATTATTATAAGCTTTATATAAACTTTAAAAAAAATTTTTATTATAGTAAAAAAGCTTTTTAATATATTATAAAAAATTAGTTTAAAACTTATTTTTTATAAACTATATTATTTTTTAAGAAGTAATATATTATTATTTATTTATATAAACAATATAATACTTATTTATTATAAAATATATAAATTTATAGTATAATAAGTAATTACTAAACTAAAAGCTAAATATAACTTTATAAAAAGTTATAATTTTTTATAGTTTTTTAATATTAAAGTAATTTAAAACTAAATAAAAAACTTATTATAATTATTTTAAATATTTTATATTAAAAAAATTACTAAATTATAAAACACTTTAAATATAATTTATATTACTATATTAATAAAGAATATTAAGCTTTTTTATATATAATATATTTAAATATTAATAAAAAACCAGTTTAATTTTATATATTATTATTATTATATATTTAAATATTATATTTATAGTATTAAAACTAACTTATTTTAACTATAACCTTTTATTTAAATATTATTATATAATAAATTAAATTTTATTTTATTTATTATTAACTTAATATTATACTTTATAATTTAAAAATAAGAATAACTTTATAGTAATAAGTAATACTTTATTTGTAAATAATAATATAAATTAAAAAAGCTTTTAAATATATGTAATAAAGCTTTTTAAAAAGGTTATAAAGTAGTAAGCTAATAAGCAAAATATAGTTATTATATTTACTACTAAAACCGAATTACTAACTTTAATACAAATAGTTAAAAAAGCTATATATATTAACTATTTAATTAATAAGCTTAATATTAACTTATATACTTAATATATAAAAATCCAATATAATAATTAATAAATTATAAAGCTTATTTAAAAGTAAAATGTTTTTTTAGTTTAATTAAAAGTATATTTTATATATAACTTATTAATTTAACTTATAAGTAGTATATTTATTATAAATAAGCTTTAAAATTAACTATTTAATAGTAAGTTTAAAAAATAATTACTTATTAACTAAGTACTTTTTATTTATAATACTTTATTAAAAGTATATTAGTTATATATATAAAACTTAAATTAATTAAAATAAAAGTTTAAATATAAATTATTTATTTAAACTTTTAAATTCTTAATAGTTTTTAATTAAGCTGTATATTTAAAAACTAAGTTATTTTCAAATAAAGTTAAGCGTTATACTAGCTTAGTAAAAGCTTAAGCATTAAACCTTTTTTACTTCTTTTTTTTTTAAATTACCGTTCTTTTTTTTCTTTTCTTTTTTTACCAAGCTTTTTTTTCGGCGGCTAAGTATTACAGCTTTAATTTCCTTTTTGTATATTAAAAGGAACTTAAAATAAATAGTATATAAAGTGTATAAACGTAAAACTAAAGCACTATTAATAATTATTATAATAAAAACATAAGCTAATTAATAAAAAATATAAAAATTATATATATATTAAAATTAATATTAATTATAAGTTTATTTATTATATACTTATAAATTCTTATATATATACTTAAAAATATAAGTTTAATACTATTTACTTTTACTAATAATCTTTTTATAAATATTTAAAAAGCAGCTTTTAATAGCGCTTTTTCAACATTATATATATAACGTATATTAAACTTAGTTTAATACAGCTAAGCATTAGTAGCGCGAATAAAGCGCATATTTCTAGCTAAAAAACGTAATAAAGGGAAAAGCTATACTATAAGTAGCAAAAAGCAGGTGCATTAAAATAAGAACCGGCGTTACCGTAATTAAATGCTTATTTAAAATGCAAAAGCTTATTAGCGCAGCAAAAGAAACGAATAATATATTTACTATATAAGGCGTAAAACCAGTAATACTAACGTTTAACTAGTAGTAAAAAAAAGTATATAGCTTATTTAAAGTTAAAACAACAAAAAACACAGCTTTGCTTATACGTTTTTATTAGAAATACAATGCAAAGCTAGCTACTTATTACTTTTTTTTAATAATAGCTTTATTATTATTATTATTATTATTATTATTATTATTTTCTTCTTTTTCCTTCTTTTTTTTTTTTTTGATTTCTTAGCAAATTATATTAAAGCTTTTATTTCCTAAAAAAAAGTCGGCAAAAGTATAAAAAGGGTTAATTATAACAACAAAGGTAAAAACGTAAAGAGCGATCGGAGCAATAAAAATAAAAGTATAAAAAGCGGCTAAAAAAAGCATGCAACGCAATGTATTAGCAAGCAAAAATTAGTTACTACTAAAGGAAAAGTTTTTATACTTATAAAAATACGCGTATTAATAAGCTGTATACTAGTTAATATAAGTAATATATATAATATAAATAGTAAAACAGGTTTTAAAAACAACAATATAATAAAAATCTATTTTATTTTATTTTATATATAGTTAATTGAAAAGCTAAATACTTATATATATAAAGTTTATTTAAATTAATATATATATAATAAAATATTAAAGGAATATTTATATAATTATTTAAAACTACTAATAATTAATAAAAATAAATATAAAGCTACTTAAAAATACGCGTATATAAGTAATTAATTTTAAGTACTTATAATAAATAAATAATAAAGCTAAAAAAGAAAAAAAATAAAATAAATTAAAGTTTAATATATTTATATATATAAAGCTGTAAAGTAAACTTAAATATTAATAATACTAGTAACGTACAATACAAACATCCTATTAGCACAAGTATTTTATTAGGTTTTTTATTTATTATATGTATAAATTTTAAATTTATATTTTTTTACTAATAATTATGTTGTATACTTTAAAAAAAGTAAATATGCAGCTTGCATTATAAGCTATTTAATAAAACCTAAAATTATTTATTACGCGTACTGCAAAAATCTATAATATTGCTTATATAACACTAAATAAACAATAATAAGGAATTTTATTAAAAGTAAATATACTTACTATAATACAAAAATTAACCGAACTTAAAGAAAATACTATTATATAATATATATTTAACTTAAATTTATAATTATTTCCTTTTTAGTTAAGTAGTATTAAAAATATAGCAAATTATTTACTATATATACGTAATACGCCTTTAATTAGCGTTAATTAAGCTTTAAACTTTATATAATAATAACTATAGTTTAAAATACGTTTTAATTATTAAATTAATTACTAGTAAATCTTTTATAAAGATTTTAATATATATAATAAGTAGTTTAAGCTTATATAAAGTATAATTAGTAAATATAGGATTTAAAAAGCAAATATTTATAATTTTAATAAAACTAGGTTTATTATAAGCCAAATATTATTTAAAATAATTATTACTTTATTTAACTATTATAATAAACTAAAGAATATTTAGTAAAGCAATTATAAATAAACTATAGTTATTTAAAATATTGGTTTATATAGCTATACTTTACTACTATATATTATTTTAGTAAGTAAATACTATTTATTATTTTAGTATTAAAATACCTAATTATTAGCTAATTAAATAATTATAATAATAAAAAATAGTTAAACAATAAATAAATATAGTATTAATTAAATTTAATATTTTAATAAACATATAATAAGTTGTATAAAAGGTATTTATTATCTATTAATTTTAAATAGCTATAAAAGCTACTATTTAGTTAATTTTAAAGTATATTACAAAAACTATAAAATTATTATACTTTATATGCTAGTATATTTATTATATTAATTACAGCTTTTAAATATTAAATACTTTAGCTTATTAAAATAATTATATAGTAAATAAATTAAATATTTAATATAGCTATATATTTTATATATTTTAAAAAAGGATTTTCTTATATTGTTTTATAAAACATGTAATACTTTTATAATAAAATTAAATATTTAAGTAGGATTTTAAAATATAAAACTAGTACTATATAATCCAAAATATATGATTTTGCAACTTAATATCCAGTTAGTAACTAAAATACTATTTAAATTATCTAATAAGCTATTAGTTATTTAGTAGTTAAAAATTCTAAATAATTTAACTAAAGCTTAAAAATAAATAAAATATATTAAAAAAAGTATTATATAATATTAGAATAACTTACTATAAACTATTTTAAATATAATGAATTAATTTTTTAAAAATATAAAGCTAATTATATATAAGCTAGTTTTACTACAAAATAAAAACATTAAACTTTAAAAAGTAAATAAATACTTTAACTAATATTATTATATAAAAAGAAAATATATATAAAATAAAGGGTTACTTATTATACAAAAAGCAGGTAATTTTAAAACAGTAAAAGCGGTTTAAAGTTAAATAGCTAATAAAACATATATAAATAGTTATTATATAAAGTAAGTAACTATGTGTTTATAATACTATAAAATATACGGTAAGCCTAAATATAATGCTTATATATATTAAAATAATATAAAAATATTTAGCAAAAATAATTCTAAATAGTTTTAATTAATTTTTTTTATTATAGTTGAATTATTGCGTACAATCGTACAAAGGTGCTAAAAGCCTAACAAAATACTTATGCTAATAAAATGCTTGTATTGTACGTTAATACAAATACATAATTTACTAATTAGTATTAGCGCATTATAATATAATATATAAAATATATATTATTATACTTTAAAATAAGTATAACTAATATATAATTATTATATATATAGTAATAAGCACTATTAATATATTATAATTAAATAAAAAAAAGCTTTTTAAAAAGTAATACTAAATATTAAAGCGTATTAAATATATAACACAATATAAAAACACTATAATAAGTATAACTAAGTATTAATATTAGCTTTACTTATATACACTTATTAATATATAAGTATTATATACTACTATATAAAACACTTATTATATATTATATATAAAATAATTTTATAAATAAAAATTATTTTAAAAAGGTGTATTAAATTTGTAATAGCTAATAAGCTTTATAATACAGCGCTAAAAAGCGTAAACTTATATATATATACTTACTAAGTACAGCGCTTTATTTTATATAAAAATAAGCGTTACCAAAATGAAAATCCTTTACTAATACAAGGAAAAAAAAACAAAGATTAATATACACACAGTTAAAACAATCGTAAAAAACTTGAAAATCTAACAATTATTATATATACGTATATTATACTTAGGTTTGCCGCACTTACTATAGTAGTTTTAATGCTTAGTTGCTTTTATTATTTAATTATTTTTTATATATATTTTAATAATTATTTAAGCTTTAATTACATTTATAGATTTTAAATTATATATATTACTTATAATAAGTACTTTTTTATTATATAATTGTTTTTTTTTATATAGCAATATTAGCTTAATAATTTATTTACTTTTTAAAGTATTATATTTTTTCTTTTTAATAATACTAGCTTATATATAATTATTATTATATTTTTATTAATTTTTTTGACTACTTTTAAAATAGCTTATAAAAAGCTACTTTAGTATTATATAATTTTATTTATAATAAATTTTATTTATTTTTAAGTTTTAATTAAATTATATAATATTTTTAATTTTTAAAATACTAATAGTTTATTAAATAATTTAAATAGTATTTTAATTAGTAATTAAATAATAAGTTATAAAATTATATATTTTAAATTATATAGTACTAATTTTATATTTTAAAATCCTGTTTAAATATTTAATTTTATTATAAAAGTATTATATATTTTATAAAATAATATAAGAAAATCCTGTTTTAAAATATATAAAATATATAGTTATTTTAAATATTTTATTTATTTATTATATAATTATTTTAATAAGCTAAAATATTTAATATTTAAAAGCTATAATTAATATAATAAATATATTAGTATATAAAATATAATAATTTTATAGTTTTTATAATATATTTTAAAATTAACTAAATAATAGCTTTTATAGCTATTTAAAATTAATAAATAATAAATACTTTTTATATAATTTATTATATATTTATTAAAATATTAAATTTAATTAATATTATATTTATTTATTATTTAATTGTTTTTTATTATTATAATTATTTAATTAGCTAATTATTAAGTATAGCTATATAAAATAATATTTTAAATAACTATAATATATTTATAATTACTTTATTAAATATTTTATAATTTATTATAATAATTAAATAAAGTAATAACTAATTTAAATAATATTTTATGTATAATAAATTTAGTTTTATTAAAATTATAAATATTTGTTTTTTAAATTTTATATTTACTAATTATACTTTATATAAGTTTAAACTATTTATTATATATATTAAGATTTTTATAAAAAACTTATTAATAATTAATTTAATAATTAAAATATATTTTATATTAAAATTAGTATTATATAAAGTTTAAAGCTTAATTAATATTAATTAAAAGTATATTATATATATATTTGTTACGAATTAATAGGAAAAGACCTACTTAGGAAACCAAGTGCGGCATAAGTACGGGAACGGTATATAGCTTAAAGCATAACAAGGTTTTTAAAACAAACTAAAGTTACGTAATATAAACTAGTGAGTTTATATAGGCCAATAAAGTAAGGAGCGCTTAGGAGCATAAAAGCGCCTAAAACGCTTAAAAAGTAATTCAGTAATCCTAGTAATTTAAAGCAATCCTAAAATTATTAATGTAAGAATTACTAATAAATAATAAATAATAAAAAAGAAAATAACTATATATTAAAAAATAAGTTTTTATATTTAAATATTTATTACTTTACTTATTAATTTAAATAGTAAAATAATTTTTAAAACTTAATTAATAAGCTATTTATAATTTAATAACTTATATAAAGTATTATTAAATATAGTTTTATTTTTAAGCTTACTTTTAATTAAATAATATTTTATAATATAAAACTAACTTATTATACTATATTTAATATATTATATAATAAAGTTATTATATTTTAATAAATTAGTTTAATAATTATTATTTAAACTTATATTTAATAAAACTTAAAATAATAATGTTTTTTAGTACTTAAAATATATATATAAATATTAATAATAATAATTTTAAAATTATAAAGTAATAATATAATTAATTATTTTTAATAAAAGTTAGTTAATATTAATGAATAATATATTAAAAATATATAAAATATCAATATAAAGTAAAAAAAGTAAAAAAAAAAAAAACTAATAATTATAAAAAAAGTTAAATAAGTTATATTAAAAAAATAAACTAATAAAAGTAATTATAAATAAAAAAAACTTAAAAATTACTAAGTTAATAAGGTTTAATAAAACTTTAAAATAACTTTAAAATTTTTTAATTTAAATTAAAGTATATTAAGCATTTTATAATAATATATTTAAAAGTAGCGTTATTTACAAGTTAGTAATACACTTTTTAACATTTTTACACTTTTTATATTTATTTATACATTTTTTAATAACTATAATATAACTTATAAATTTAATACTACTAGTTTATAACTAGTTATTTAAACTAAATACTAAAACTTGTATTTTTTTTTATAAGCTTTTTAAAGTTTATAATATTTCTATTAGTACTTTAGTTTAACACTTTAACAGTATATAACTATAACGTATTATAAACTAATAATACTAAAATTTTATAATATTTAAAAAGAATATAATTACTTAATATATAATTAAACTAAATTTGTAAGCATTTTACCCCTAGCTTTAATATATTAAAAAAATAATTAATATTTTTTAATATATATATAATATATTGCTTATTAGTAAAAACTAAGTATTAAACTTTATATAGTAATAATTAAACTTTTAAATATATTTAAATTATTAAATTAATTACTAATAAACTTTTAATAAAAGTTTTTTAAGTTATTATATATAGTTTAAGCTTATAACTAATATAAGTTTAAAATATAATATTATAATTAAAAATATATATAACTTTAATAAAACTAGGTTTTTAATAAGTATAATTATATTAAAAATAGTTATTATAAATACTAAAAAATATAAAAAGCTTAAATAAGCCTTATAAAAAAGCTAAAAATAAATTATAATAATTTAAATTATTAATTTTTAAAGTTAAATAGTACTACTATATATTATTTTTATAAAAAAAGTTTATTTTATATTTTAGTATTATAATACTACTTTATTAAGTAATTAAAAAGTTAACTTATTTTTAAATAATTAAATAATAAATAAAATAAGTATTAAATAAGTAAAATATTTTAATTATTATATTAAAAGCTGTATATAAGGTATAAAATACTTTTTAATTTTTAATAATTATAAAAGCTATTATTTTATAAAATTTAAAAAATATTATAAAAATTATAATATTATTTCTTTTTATATACTTTTTTATTTATTTTATAAGTTTTAACTTTTAAATTTAGTACTTTTTAGTATATTTAAATATATTTATTTATTATATATTAAAGATTTAATATAATAATACTAAATTTATATTATAAAGGAAGATTTTTTTACTGGATTTTTAAAAGTATTTATAGCTTTTTTTATAAAATAAAATATTTAATTAGAATTTAAAACTACTAAACTTATTTTTTTAAATAATAATAAGGTTATTTTAGTTTTAAATATTATAAAAGTTAAAAAAATACCTTTTATTATTTTAGAATTGCTTTTTTTAATATAAATTTTAAAAATACTTATAATTATACTTAAAACTAAATAGTAATTAAATTTTATTAAAACTAAAGCTTAAAATTATTTATTAAGCTTTTTAAAAAAATTTTTAAATTTTATTAACTTAATTATAAAAGTTATATAAAGGTTAATATATAAAAATATTTTTTTATATTAAAAGAATAAAAAGCTTTATAAAACTAATTATATATTAAATAAATATTATAAAATAAAAAATAAATAAATATAATATAAAAAACTTTTTACTTTAAATAAAACTTAAGTTTTATAAAAATTTAAAAATAATAAAGTAGTTAAATTAGTTAATAAAAATAAAATAAATTATTTAGTAAAAAAAGTATAAATATATTTAAAGTAATATAGTATTTATAGTAAATTTAAATATAATATATAAATTTATTAAATAGAAATAAAAACCTTTAATAAAAATAATTCTAATTAATTTAATTAATTTTTTTGTATTATAGTTAATTTATTTAAATTCACGTATAAAAAGTGCAAAAAAGTGCATTACTAACTTAAGTGCATTATTAACTTATAAATAACGTTATAACTATAATATATTATAAACTAATAATATTAAAATTTTATAATATTTAAAAAGAATATAATTATTTAATATATAATTAAACTAAATTTATAAGTATTTTTACTTTAGTTTTAATATATTAAAGAAATAGCTAATATTTTTTAATATATATATAATATATTACTTATTAATAAAAATTAAATATTAAACTTTATATAATAATAATTAAACTTTTAAATATAATGCATCTTACAAACATCTAGACTACCTAAGTATCCGGACCACTTTTTAACATCTTTATACAAACTATTTTTAATTCAACTTTTCTCCCTTATTAACAATAGTACATACTTTTAATAAATCTAATATATAGCTTATATTATAAGCTATTAAATAAAACCCTAATATAAGCCTTTAATATATTTCTAAAATCTTTAGTATTCCTTATATAATACTTATTTACTAACTATATAGTAGTAAAATAAAACATAACTTATTTACTATAATTTAAAAACTTACTAAATTTAAAAAGCAATTAATTATATAATATATTATTAATTTAGTTTTATAATTATTTTTTCTTTAGTATAGTAGTATTAAAAATATAACTAATTAATTATTAAAACTATATAGTAAATACTTTATTAAAAAGAATTAAACTTTAAACTTTATATAATAAACTTTTAAGCTTATAATACGTTTTAATTAACGAATTAATTACTAGTAAGTTATAAATAAAAACCTAATTAAATACCGTATTTAGTTTACTTTTATATAAGTAATATTAGCTAAATATAATATATATAAAAAGAATATATATAATTTTAATAAAACTAGGTTTTCAATAAGTAAAATGATAACTAACTTTATAATAACTATATTTAAAAAAGCTAAAAAACTAAAATTTATATATTTAAGTAACTAGAAATAGTTTATAGTTATTTAAGCTATTTTATTATATAGTTATACTATTTTACTATATATTATTTTAGTAAAGTAAAATTACTTATTATTTTAGTATAAAAATATAGATTTACTAAATAACTAAAAGGTTAAAATTATAAAAAATAGTTAAATAATAAATAAATAAAGTTTAAATTAAATTAAATATTTTAATAAGTATATAAAAAATTATATAAAAAGTATATATTACTTATTTATTTTTAATAAATATAAAAGCTATTATTTAACTAAATTTAAAATATATATAAAAGCTTATAATATTATTATATTTTATATACTTTTTTATTTTTTTTATAAGCTTTAGTTTTTTAATATTAATTATTTTAATATATTAAAATAAATATATAATAAAAAGATTAAATAGTTAACATAAGTATATATATTATATATTAATAAAAAAGATTTTCTATTTATATTTTTTTATATATATAATATATTAATAATTAAAGAAAATATATATAAAGGTTTTTAAAGAATAAAACTAGTTTTGTACAACTTAAAATATATTATTTTATAATTTAATTATTATTTAAAAACTTTTATAGTTAAAAATCTAATGTTATAACTAAATTATTAATAATTAATTCCTTTTTAAAACCTTTAATAAACTGAATTATAAACTAAATATATTTAAAGAAAAGTTATATAAAAAATAAATAGTTTATTAAATTTAATTATTAAAAATATTTAATAATTATTATATAATATAGCTACTATTTTTTATTATTTTATATTATTAGAAAGAAAAGTTGTATAACTTTAAAAAATAAATAATAAGCTTACTAAGTATTATTGTATAAAAAGAACTTAAATATAAAATAAAGGGTTACTTACTATTAAAAAGGCCTAAAAGTTATAGGTTAAAATAAATACTAAAGAGTAATAAAGGGCTAATAATTATTAAAATAGTTGTTGTACAAAGAGGTAAAAAATGCGCACTTAATATTGTAGGCTTTGTAGTAAGCCTAGCTATAATACATATATATGTTAAAATAATATAGAATTGTTTAGTAATTTAAATTCTAAGTAGTTTAAATTAATAATATGCATTATTATTAAGTTATTTTAATTATTTGTATAAAAGTGCTAAAAAGTAGTTCGGATGTTTAAATACTCCGAATGCTTATAAGATGCGTTATTTAAATTATTAAATTAATTATTAATAAGCTTTTAATAAAAGTTTTTTAAGTTATTATATATAATTTAAACTTATAACTAATATAATTTTAAAATATAATATTATAATTAAAAATATATATAATTTTAATAAAACTAAGTTTTTAATAAGTATAATTATATTAAAAATAGTTATTATAAATATTAAAAAATATAAAAAGCTTAAATAAGCTTAATAAAAAAGCTAAAAATAAATTATAGTAATTTAAATTATTAATTTTTAAAGTTAAATAGTATTATTATATATTATTTTTATAAAAAAAGTTTATTTTATATTTTAATATTATAATATTATTTTATTAAGTAATTAAAAAGTTAATTTATTTTTAAATAATTAAATAATAAATAAAATAAGTATTAAATAAGTAAAATACTTTAATTATTATATTAAAAGCTATATATAAAATATAAAATATTTTTTAATTTTTAATAATTATAAAAGCTATTATTTTATAAAATTTAAAAAATATTATAAAAATTATAATATTATTTCTTTTTATATACTTTTTTATTTATTTTATAAGTTTTAGTTTTTAAATTTAATATTTTTTAATATACTTAAATATATTTATTTATTATATATTAAAAAATTAATATAATAATACTAAATTTATATTATAAAAAAAGATTTTTTTACTAAATTTTTAAAAGTATTTATAGTTTTTTTTATAAAATAAAATATTTAATTAGAATTTAAAGCAGCTAAACTTATTCTTTTAAATAATAATAAGGTTATTTTAGTTTTAAATATTATAAAATTTAAAAAAGACCTTTTATTAACCTAGAATTACTTTTTTTAATATAAATTTTAAAAATACTTATAATTATACTTAAAACTAAATAGTAATTAAATTTTATTAAAACTAAGGTTTAAAATTATTTATTAAGCTTTTTAATAAAAGTTTTAGATTTTATTAACTTAATTACAAAAGCTATATAAAAGTTAATATATAAAAATACTTTTTTATACCGGAAAAATAAAAAGTTTTATAAAACTAACTATATATTAAATAAATATTATAAAATAAAAAATAAATAAATATAGTATAAAAAACTTTTTATTATAAGTAAAATTTAAGTTTTATAGGAATTTAAAAATAATAAAGTAATTAAATTAGCTAATAAAAATAAAATAAATTATTTAATAAAAAGAATATAAATATATTTAAATTAATATAATATTTATAGTAAATCTAAATATAATATATAAATTTATTAAATAAAAGTAAAAACCTTTAATAAAAATAATTTTAATTTATTTAATTAATTTTTTTGCATTATAGTTAATTTATTTAAGTTTATATATAAAAAGTGTAAAAAAGTGCATTACTAACTTAGATACATTATTAATTTATAAGTAACATTAACTTTAATTTAAATAGTTTATAAATAAAAGTTTTTAAAATTACTATATTAAAAATAAATATTTAAATTAAAAAACTATTAAAATTATAAAAATAATTATATAATAATTTAAAGTTTATTTAAAATAAAATAAAAAAGTATTATAATTAAAATAAATTATTAAAATTAATTATAAAAAAAAGGAATAAAGTTTATTTTTTAAAATAAAATATTAAAATAAAAAATTAAATAATAAAGTTAATTTTAAATAAATTATACTATTTAAAATTAAAAAAGTTATATTATAAATTAATTATTAATTATTATTATTTAAAAAAATAAAAATATATTTAATATTTTATATATTATTATTAAAATTAGTACTAAGTAATATAATATTTAAAATAAAACTTAAAATAAAAATAAATTAAAATAAAAATATTATTAAAAAAATACTAAATTTATATTTAAATAAAAATATTATTAAATATTTAATTAAATAAAAAAAGTATTTATATATAAAAAATATATAAAAACTTAAAAAATACTTATAAAATGTTATTAAAACTATAAATTTGTTTTATTTATAGTATTTTAATTAACTAAAACTAAAAAAATAAAATTAATTTTTTAAAAAGTAAAAAAACTTAAAAAACTTAAAATAAAATTATTAAAAAAATTAAATACTTATATTAAAATATATTAATATTTATTTTTTTAATTTGCTATTTTTATTTTCTTTAATAATTAAAAACTATAATAAAAAAACTTAGTATTACGTTTTTTTAGTATTTTATTTTATTTTTTAAAATAATTTAATTTTACTAAAGTTTTTTTTAAGGAATTACTACGGGCACATAAGAAATTGCTACGGGTATATAATTTTATAAGTATATAATATTTTAATTAGCTAAACTTTAAATTTGCCCCGTAGTACTTATAGCATTAATAAATCTATATTTTAAAGTAATATATTTAATAAAAGCTTTAAAATATATTTATATTTATAATTTATAAAAAATAATACTATAGTTATATATAATAATATATACTAAGTTTATTATTAATATATATAATTTTAAATAATAATATTTTAATAAAGCAATATAATTAAACTATAATAAATAAATGTATTTAATAGTAATTTAGCTATTTTAATTCTTATTAACTTTTTTACTTCTAAATATTAAGTTGTAACTAATATTTGTTAGCCTTTTTACTTATACTCCTTCCTGTTTTAAGCGCTTTAAATTAACTATATATTTACTGCTAAGTTATAAAACTACCTTTATTCCCTTTAGTACTACTATTTTAGGTTATACTTTGTTTAAACTAAGTTAAAGTTAACTTATTCTAGCTTTTTTATAGTTAACCTTATTTACAAATTAATACTAGCTATTTTAAACTTATTATTAATTAATTAATTAATAGTTTATTTAGTTTAATTATAAGCTAATTAAAAATAAGTTTTATAAAGTTTTTTAATTAACTATAAAGTATAGTAATAATTTTAAAATTACAAATTTATTAATATAGGTTTTTTAATAATAATTCTTATAATTACTAATATAAATAAATGTTTAGCTTATTAAAACTACTTATATATATTAATTTAGTATAAATATTATAATAGTATAAGATTTTAAGTTTAATAAATATTAAATAATTATTAATATAATATTTAATATTTAATAAAAAAGGGTTTTTTATAGTTAGTATTAACTTATAAGTAATATAATATTATATATTAATTAAGTTTAGCTTTTTTAAAAATATAACTGTTTAAAGTTTATTTAAGTATTTTAAAAAAAAGAATAAATATTTGTATTAATAAAGGACTTTATTTTAAATATAAGCTTATTTAAAGTTATACTTTTAATTAGCTATTATTTTTTTTATTACTTTAATAAAGCTATATAAGTAACTTATATTATTTAAAAAATAACTTTTAATATTATTATTACTTATTTTAATATTAAATATAACTTAAATACTAAAGTTCTAATATTTATAAATATAATAATATATTTACTATAGCTTAAAAAGTATATATATTTTATATATATATTATAAAATAAAGTATTAGTTATTAAACTTTATATAAAAATTAATTTATACTTTTTTATATTTAGTTTTTATTTTTATAAATAATACTTTTTTTTATATAATAAAAATGCTTTAATAAGTATAAGAAATTTTGTTATTATTACTAATAATAGTTTTTATAAGCTACTTATTTAAAATATTTAATTTTATTAATGTTTAATTAGTAAAAATAAGATTTTTACTTTTACTAATAAATAAATTGCTTTTATTAATAATAGAACTATTATTATTTTTTTAATTAAAAACTTATTTTTATTTAGTTTTAAATAAGATATTTGAATTAATATAGTATATATAAAGTTATTATTATATAAAAAAAAACTAGTTATTTAATATAGCTTTTATTACTTTATTATAATTAGTAATAATAATATTAAGTAAGTATATTATATATTATATTATAAATTAATAAATACTGTTAATTAAAAACTAAAAGCTTTTTTGTTTTTTATTATTAATTAGGCTAAAAGTAGTATTAAAAATAGTTTTTAAGTAGGTTTAATTAGTTATTTAAAATAATAAAAGCTTAAAATAATTAGTATTATAAGTATTATTAAAGCTAATAATTTTAAAGAATTGCTTTTATATTTAAATATAATAAAAGAATATTTAAACTAATTTAATTAAATAATTAAAGTTATTATTAGTTTATTTAACTATATAAAAAATATTATTTTTATTAAAAAGCTTAATAAAAGCTATAATTAGGTTATACTTTATTAGTTTGTTTTATTTAATAAGGTTTTATATATTATAAATATTTTTTTAAATAAAAACTAACTTTTTATATTATTATTTAACTATATTTTAAATATTTTAAGTTTAAATGTTAATATAGCAACTAATTAAGTTAATAGTTTTTTTAATTACTTTAGTAAACTTTTAATAAAAAGGATAAATAAAAGGGTTTATATTTAAGCTATAATTATATTAGTAGTACTTTTAATTTTTATATTATTATAATAATTATTAACCTTTTTCTTTTACTTTAGTAATTAATAACCATTTATAACTAGTTTTTTAGGACTTTTATTACTAAAATCCTTAGCTTTTTATAAGTTTTAAAGTACTATACTTATTATATTTAATAATAAACTAAATTTATTAACTTTTAAATAAATATAAGTAGTTTTTAGTAATACTAAAGCTATAATTTTTAGTAAATTAGTTAATATAATTAAAAATTATATTAAATATAAAAAATAGTTTATTTAATATAAATAAATTAAAAAAAAATGTTTATAATTTAATAAAATAAATTTATTAAGAATAAGTAAGTTAAGGATTATTTTTAAAATAAGAAATAATATATAATTACTAATTAATAAAATATTTAATTAAAATAGTAATAAGTATATAAGTAATAAAGTATTTAGGTAAAATAATAAAAAATATATTAGTAATGTTTATTAAAATAATATTAATAAAAATAAGGTATGTTTAATTAAATATAATATAAATAATTAAAGTTAGAATATTTAAAGTAATAAATATAAAAAAGGTAAATTATTATATTTATTTGAATTTAATAGTAAATACCTTTATTTTTTTTATTATTAATATATATATTTATATAACTTAAAAAGTTTTTAATTAAATTACTAGCTTTTTTTTATAATATTTTAAACTAATTATAAAACTAACTTAAATTCTGTTGAAATAGTAATTAGTAGTATTAGTATATATAATAACTAAGCTAACTATAACTTTTAAAAGCCTTTAGTAAATTTACTTTTAAAGCTAAAAATTAGTATTTATACTTAGTTTTATTAGTACAGCTATATAAAATTATTTATAAAATAAATCTTATAATTATTTTGTATTTCTTAAATTAGTATATTAAGCTTTTCTTATTTATAAAAATAAAGAATAAAGCTAAAAATATAAAAGTATAAAATAAAAATATTATTAAAAGCATTATTATTACTAATATTATAAAATGTAGCTATATTAGTATAGCTACTACTATAAGTAGAAAAGGCTTATAAAAATTAGTTAAATTTTAAAAATATAATTGTTTAAAAAAGTTAGTAGTTTAAAAACGGTTAGCAGTATAAAAAAAGTATATAAAAAGTAAGTAATTAAAATATTTATTATTTTTTTAATAATATAAAGAATTATTTAAAGTAAAAGCTTACTTATAAGTATTTTAAATTTTTAAAAAAAATAATATAATAAGTAATAGTAATAAAGATTATTAATTAATAATATAATATACTTAGAAATAAATATACTAATAATAGTAAATATAGTATAATTATAAATAAAAATATAAAAATTTATTTTTAAAAAAAGGTATTAATTAAAATAAAAGAAATAAATAAATATATATATACATTAGATATATAAAGTATATTGAAACAGCAGTATATACTAATATTTATTTTTTAAGCTAATTAGAACATTATATACTTATAAAATCATGTGCTTATAGCAATTTCTTATGTGCCCGTAGCAATTCCCATTATTATATAAAGTTTAATGCTTAGTTTTTATTAATAAGTAAAATATTATATATATATTAAAAAATATTAGTTATTTTTTTAATATATTAAAACTAAAGCAGAAATACTTATAAATTTAATTTAATTATATATTAAGTAGTTATATTCTTTTTAAATATTATAAAATTTTAATATTATTAATTTATAATACATTATAGTTATATACTATTAAAGTATTAAATTAAAATACTAATAAAAATATTATAAACTTTAAAAAGCTAATAAAAAAAATATATAAGTTTTAGTTTTTAATTTAAATAGCTAGTTATAAACTAGTAATATTAAATTTATAAGTTATATTATAATTATTAAAAAATGTATAAATAAATATAAAAGGTGCAAAAATGTTAAAAAATGTATTACTAACTTAAGTGCATTACTAACTTGTAAGTAATATTAGTTAATATTAACTTTAATATATATATAATCTTAATATTTTTTGCTAATTAGTTTATACTTTTATTATAATAATTACTAATAATACTTTAGTTTTATATTTATATATTTTATATAACGTTACTTATAAATTAGTAATACATTTAAATTAATAATACACTTTTTTGTACTTTTTATACGCAAACTTAAATAAATTAACTATAATGCAAAAAAATCAATTAAATTAATTAGAATTATTTTTATTAAAGGTTTTTATTTTTACTTAATAAATTTATATATTATATTTGGGTTTACTATAAATATTATATTACTTTAAATATATTTATGCTTTTTTTATTAAATAACTTATTTTGTTTTTATTAACTAATTTAACTACTTTATTATTTTTAAATTCCTATAAAACTTAAGTTTTACTTATAATAAAAAGTTTTTTATACTATATTTATTTATTTTTTGTTTTATAATATTTATTTAATATATAATTAGTTTTATAAAGCTTTTTATTTTCTTATTATAAAAAAGTATTTTTATATATTAACTTTTATATAACTTTTATAATTAAATTAATAAAATTTAAAGTTTTTATTAAAAAGTTTAATAAATAATTTTAAACCTTTATTTTAATAAAATTTAATTACTATTTAGTTTTAAATATAATTATAAGTATTTTTAAAGTTTATACTAAAAAAAGTAATTTTAAATTAATAAAAAGTGTTTTTTTAACTTTTATAATATTTAAAGCTAAAATAACCTTATTATTATTTAAAAAAATAAGTTTAGCTGCTTTAAATCCTAATTAAATATTTTATTTTATAAAAAAAACTATAAATACTTTTAAAAACCTAGTAAAAAAATCCTTTTTTATAATATAAATTTAGTACTACTATATTAAATCTTTAATATATAATAAATAAATATATTTAAATATATTAAAAAATATTAAATTTAAAAGCTAAAGCTTATAAAATAAATAAAAAAGTATATAAAAAGAAATAATATTATAGTTTTTATAACTATTAAAAATTCAAAAGTATTTTATACTTTATATATAGCTTTTAGTATAATAATTAAAGTATTTTACTTATTTAATACTTATTTTATTTATTATTTAATTATTTAAAAATAGGTTAACTTTTTAATTACTTAGTAAAGTAGTATTATAATACTAAAATATAAAGTAAACTTTTTTTATAAAAATAATATATAGTAGTATTATTTAACTTTAAAAATTAATAATTTAAATTACTATAATTTATTTTTAGTTTTTCTACTAAGTTTACCTAAGCTTTTTATATTTTTTAGTATTTATAATAACTATTTTTAATATAATTATATTTATTAAAAACCTAGTTTTATTAAAATTATATATATTTTTAATTATAATATTATATTTTAAAATTATATTAGTTATAAGTTTAAATTATATATAATAATTTAAAACACCTTTATTAAAAGCTTATTAATAATTAATTTAATAATTTAAATATATTTAAAAGTTTAATTATTACTATATAAAGTTTAATACTTAGTTTTTCTTAATAAGTAATATATTATATATATATTAGAAAATATTAGTTATTTTTTTAATATATTAAAGCTAAGGCAAAAATGCTTATAAATTTAGTTTAATTACATATTAAGTAATTATATTTTTTTTAAATATTATAAAATTTTAGTATTATTAGTTTATAATATATTATAGTTATATATTATTAAAGTATTAAGCTAAAGTATTAGTAAAAATATTATAAATTTAAAAAAGTTTATAAAAAGAAATATATAAGTTTTAGTTTTTAGTTTAAATAGCTAATTATAAACTAGTAGTATTAGATTTACAAGTTATATTATAGTTATTAAAAAATGTATAAATAAATGTAAAAAGTGTAACAATATTAAAAAGTGCATTACTAACTTAAGTGCATTACTAACTTGTAAATAACATTACTATTTATTTTAAACTTATTTTAATTTATAAAAAGGAAATTAAAACTATAATACTTAGTTATTAAAAAGAAAGCTTAGTAAAAAAGGAAAAAAAAAGAAGAAAATAGCAATTAAAAAAAAAAAAAGTAAAAAAAGTTTAACGTTTAAACTTTTGCTAACTTAATGTAATATTTAACTTTATTTAAAAATAGTTTAATTTTTAAATATATAGTTTAATTAAAAAGTTATTAAAAATTTAAAAGTTTAAATAAATAATTTATATTTAAACTTTTATTTTAGTTAATTTAAACTTTATATATATAATTAATTGTAATAACTTTGCTATACAATACATTAAATACAGTATAGAAATTTAGTTTTGTATTGTAAAACGTTGTTTAATTAAAAGTAAGCCTAAAAATAAAGCTGTATTTAAGTAATAATTTACATAAGTTATTAAGCTGTAAATAGCTTATTCATTAAGTTTTAAAAACTATTTTAATATTTAAATTAATAAGTAAAATAGTAAATATTTAAATATAAAAACCTATTTTTTATTATATAGCTATTCTTTTTTTTTTTTTTAATTTTAATTATTTAATTACTTTTAGTTTGTTTTAATAATTTTTTTTTTTTACTTACTTTAATTACTTTTAATAATCCTTAGTAATTGCGTTTACTTATTTACTTTAATTACTTATTGTAATTCACTTTTGCTAAGTAATTCTATTATATAACCTTGATTTTTTAGTAGTTCCGGTTTACTTTCAAAGTATCCCTTTTTTTTACTAATTATATACTTTAAATACGTAGTATAGCTATACTATTAATTTGTAATACTATATTTCTTTTTTTAAAATTTATTATTTTTAATAAATATTTATTAAATAAGGTTTTTTTTTTTCTTTTTTTTTTTTATATTTTATTATTTTATTTTTTAATTATTATTATATAACATTACTTATAAATTAGTAATATATTTAAATTAGTAATACACTTTTTTACACTTTTTATACGCGAATTTAAATAAATCAATTATAATAAAAAAAAATTAATTAAATTAATTAGAATTATTTTTATTAAAGGTTTTTACTTATACTTAATAAGTTTATATATTATATTTAAGTTTACTATAAATACTATATTATTTTAAATATATTTATACTTTTTTTATTAAATAACTTATTTTATTTTTATTAGGTAATTTAATTATTTTATTATTTTTAAATTCTTATAAAACTTAAGTTTTACTTATAATAAAAGGTTTTTTATATAATTTTTATTTATTTTTTATTTTTTAATATTTATTTAATATATAATTAGTTTTATAAAGCTTTTTATTATTTTAATATAAAAAAGTATTTTTATATATTAACTTTTATATAGCTTTTATAATTAAGTTAATAAAATTTTTAAATTTTATTAAAAAGTTTAATAAATAATTTTAAACTTTAGTTTTAATAAAATTTAATTATTATTTAGTTTTAAATATAATTATAAGTATTTTTAAAGTTTATATTAAAAAAAGTAATTTTAAGTTAATAAAAAGTGTTTTTTTAACTTTTATAATATTTAAAGCTAAAATAACCTTATTACTATTAAAAAAAAAAATTTAGTAATTTTAAATCCTAATTAAATATTTTATTTAGTAAAAAAAGCTATAAATACTTTTAAAAATCTAGTAAAAAAATCTATTTTTATAATATAAATTTAATATTATTATATTAAATTTTTAATATATAATAAATAAATATATTTAAATATATTAAAAAGTATTAAATTTAAAAGCTAAAGCTTATAAAATAAATAAAAAACTATATAAAAGGAAATAATATTATAGTTTTTATAATATTCCTTAAATTCTATAAAATAATAGTTTTTATAACTATTAAAAATTAAAAGGCGTTTTATACTTTATATATAGTTTTTAATATAATAATTAAAATATTTTGCTTATTTAATACCTATTTTATTTATTATCTAACTATTTAAAAATAAATTAACTTTTTAATTACTTAATAAAGTAATATTATAATACTAAAATATAAAATAAACTTTTTTTATAAATATAATATATAATAATACTATTTAACTTTTAAAATTAATAGTTTAAATTATTATAACTTATTTTTAGTTTTTTTATTAAGTTTATTTAAGTTTTTTATATTTTTTAGTATTTATAATTACTATTTTTAATATAATTATACTTATTAAAAACCTAGTTTTATTATAATATTATATTTTAAAATTATATTAATTATAAGTTTAAACTATATATAGTAACTTAAAAAACTTTTATTAAAAGCTTATTAATAATTAATTTAATAATTTAAATAGTTTTAAAAGTTTAATTATTATTATATAAAGTTTAATATTTAGTTTTTATTAATAAGTAATATATTATATATATATTAAAATATATTAGTTATTTTTTTAATATATTAAAACTAAAGTAAAAATACTTATAAATTTAGTTTAATTATATATTAAATAATTATATTCTTTTTAAATATTATAAAATTTTAATATAATTAGTTTATAATATATTATAATTATATATTATTAAAATATTAAACTATAGTATTAATAAAAATATTATAAATTTTAAAAAGCTTTAAAAATATATATATATATAAGTTTTGGTTTTTAGTTTAAATAACTAGCTATAACTTAGTAGTATTAAATTTATAAGTTATATTGTAATTATTAAAAAATATATAAATAAATATAAAAGGTGCAAAAATGTTGAAAAGTGCATTATTAATTTGGGTGTATTACTGACTTATAAGTGATATTAACGTATTATAATACTACTTTTAATCATTTTTATTTTTTATTATATATTATTAAATTTAGTACTTTTAATAACCTTTATTTTTGTTACGCTTTATTTGGTTTATTTTATATTTAAGTTTTTAAATTGAATTATTATAATATTTATATTAAATATAACGTTATTTACAAATTAGTAACGCATTTAAGTTAGTAATACACTTTTTTGCACCTTTTATACATAAACATAAATAAATTAACTATAATACAAAAAAATTAATTAAATTAATTAGAATTATTTTTATTAAAAGTTTTTACTTTTATTTAATAAGTTTATATATTATATTTAGGTTTATTATAAATACTATATTGATTTAAATATATTTACATTTTTTTTATTAAATAACTTATTTTATTTTTATTAGCTAATTTAACTACTTTATTATTTTTAAATTCTTATAAAACTTAAGTTTTACTTATAATAAAAAGTTTTTTATATTATATTTATTTATTTTTTATTTTATAATATTTATTTAATATATAATTAGTTTTATAAAGGTTTTTATTTTTTTAATATAAAAAAGTATTTTTATATATTAACTTTTATATAACGTACAAAACAAATCTATTTCACATCCAAGTTTATTTTATACTTTTGTTGATTTTGTATACTTTGTTTTTAATTTTATTTTTTTTAACTATCTATTATATTGTACAATTAAAAAAAATCTAATTTACAGCTTGTATTACAAGCTATATAATAGGACCTAAAATTATTTCTTTAATATATAGTAAATATTTTCAATATCCTATTTAAAACATTATTTAATTAATAACGCAGAATCGTACTATAAGTAAATATACTTTTCCTTATATAATAATTAACTAAATTCAAAGAAAATATAATTATATAATATATAATTAATTTAGATTTATAATTATTTCTTTTTTAGTTAAGTAGTATTAAAAATATAGTAAATTATTTATTATATATATGCAATGTACTTTTAGTTAGTATTTATTAAGCTACTAACTTTGTATAACAATAATTATAGCTTAAAATATGTTTTAATTATTAAATTAATTATTAGTAAGTTGTTTATAAAAATTCTAACGCGTATTAAAAGTAGTTTAACTTTATATAATATATAATTAGTAAATATAATATTTATAAAGAAAATCTTTATAACTTTAATAAAATAAGGTTTATTATAAACAAAATATTAACTAAAATAATTATTATTATATTTAACTATTAAAATAAACTAAAAATAATATAATAAGGAAATTATAAATAGTTTATAGTTATTTAAAGTATTAGTTTATATAGCTATTTATTACTACTATATATTATTTTAGTAAGTAAAAACTACTTATTATTATAATACAAAAATACTAAATTACTTAGTAATTAAGTAATTATAATAATAAAAAACAGCTAAAGAATAAATAAATATAGTTTTAATTAAATTTAATATTTTAATAAGCATATAATAGGTTATACAAAAAGTATTTATTATTTATTAATTTTAAATGGCTATAAAAGCTATTATTTAATTAATTTTAAAGTATATTATAAAAACTACAAAATTATTACGCTTTATATACCGGCGTATTTATTATATTAACTATAGCTTCTAAATATTAGTTATTTTAGTTTGTTAAAATAATTATATAATAAATAAATTAAATATTTAATATAAATATATATTTTATACGTTTTAAAAAAGGATTTTCTTATATTGTTTTATAAAGCGTATAATAAATCTATAATAAAGTTAAATATTTATATAGGCTTTCAAAAAGTAAAACTAGTATTATATAATTTAAAATATATAGTTTTGTAGTTTAATATTTAATTACTAACTAAAATACTATTTAAATTATCTAATAAGCTATTTAGTATTTAAAAGTTAAAAACTTTATATAATATAACTAAAGTTTAAAAATAAATAAAATATATTAAAAAAAGCATTATATAATATTAAAATAGCTTACTAAGAGTTATTTTAGCTATAGTTAACTAAACTACAAAAGGTACGTAGTTAGTTATATATAGGTTAGCTTTATTAGAAAATAAGACTGTTAAGCTTTAAAAAGTAAATAAATACCTTAGTTAACATTGTTATACAAAAAGAAAACGTATATAAAATAAAAAGTTACTTATTATTTAAAAAATATATAATTTTAAGACTATAAAGGCGGTTTAAAGTTAAATAGCTAATAAAATATGTATAAGTAATAGTTGTATAAAGCGGGTAGCTATGTATTAATAATATTATAGAATATATAGTAAGCTTAAATATAATGCTTGTATATATTAAAATAATATAAAAATATTTAGTAAAAGCAATTCCAAATAGTTTAAATTAATTTTTTTTATTATAGTTGAATTATTGTGTACAATTGTACAAAAGTACTAAAAAGTGTGAAATAAACTTGTTATATATATTAGCTTTTATAATTAAATTAAGAAAATTTAAAGTTTTTATTAAAAAGTTTAATAAATAATTTTAAACTTTAGTTTTAATAAAATTTAATTACTATTTAGTTTTAAATATAATTATAAGTATTTTTAAAATTTATATTAAAAAA
>MU281485.1:0-30376 GCA_022385595.1 Xylaria palmicola
CCACTCGGTGTTACAACGAGTGCAGTTTAAAGGTAAGAACTCGCATACCTTAGGCCAAACCCTCGGCCTAGTTTTTTTAATAGCCTTTGACCGAAGGCAGAGTTCCGACTGTGCTTCATTTTTCTCAGCTTCATCCCCAAATTTCATAATTAGCTCGACAGATTGGAGTATATATACACAATCATCCTTATCCCTTCGTTGTTTACCGTTTAGGTCCTATATTAAAGCTGATGGCTTTAGAGACTCAGCTGTAGTGAACATAATCCCTGGAGTTAAGCCGCCTTGAAGAGTAATAGTGCCGTGGATACAGCCAGGTGGGAGATAAATAGCTTGCTCCTCTGTTTAGATACAGAACATTCCTCCTTCGAGCTTGCCTTGCAACTCAATAAATATTGCGTTAGAACAATATGCTGTAGCTAACAAGCCCAAGTTCGTCTAGGTCAAAGGGTAAAGAGCCCATAGCTTAACGCATCCACTATGCAAAAGTGTTATACCATGTGCACCACAGTCTAGAACACAATAGTTAGTATTAACGTTTAGTAAAGCATAAGGATTAAAGAGTTCACATGCCTACGTGGAGATCTACTGCAGAAAACTTCGGGGTTATATTAGTTTTAACCTCGTGTGCGCTTTCGTATATAGGATATTTCCCGTAGAACCATTCAGGAACTTTTATTTAAGGTAGCTCAGAAGTCATATTAAGAGCACACAAGGATCTTGCTGTTACTGGTTCGAATAATTGCTTAAAAACTCCAAAGATTCCTAGATTGTTAACCGGTTGGCGTGGGCTACCTCGACAGACAACAGTAGTCTTTTTGTTTGATTTTAGTATAAGGTCGGAATAAAAGCATTCTGGCGTCGGCTTTTCAACCCAACATTCATTAGCTGGAAATAGTAATGGTGAGCGTAGCCCTATGCTCCTCCAGGTTATTGTTTCTTTGCATTGGAGATTCGATAGGCCACCAGCTCTTTAGATTTCGCTATCATATGCAGCTATTAAAGGTGATAACGAGTCGTGCGGAAGAGTCAGGAGCTCATGCTACAATGATTGAGGGAACTCTGGGAGAGGGGGCTCTGTTAATGGCGTCGGCGCTGCCTCTTCCTGGGTCCATCCTTGCCTGCTGATTGAAGGACCAGGTATCTGGGGCACCTCTGATGAGAGTTGCGCAGGAGGTGCGCCCGGGATAGAGGGTGCTGTTAATGGCATTGGCGCTGTCTTGTGGACTCTAAGGTGTTGGGCCAATTTTCCTTTGCCGATTGAAGTGTTACATAAATGGCAGCGAAGTGCCTGTGATTGGTGTTTCCTTCGCTGGTGACGAGCAAGTATCTGGGGCACCTCTGATGAGAGTTGCGCAGGAGGTGCGCCCGGGATAGAGGGTGCTGTTAATGGCATTGGCGCTGTCTTGTGGACTGTAAGGTGGTGACGAGCAAAATTCTTTCGCGAGACGGGCATTTGACATATGCCGCAAGTTTTGGTTTCCATTGCATTCCCTGTTGTGGTTGAGAATAAAGACGTAGAACGTAGGAAGACTAAATGGAAGACCTAATGGAAGACCCAATAGAGGACTGAATGGAAAACTGAGTGAAAGACCGACGGAAGACCTAATGGAGGACCCGATGGAGGACTGAGTGTGAGTGGAAAACTGAGTGAAAGACCGACGGAAGACCTAATGGAGGACCCGATGGAGGACTGAGTGTGAGTGGAAAACTGAGTGAAAGACCGACGGAAGACCTAATGGAAGACCTAATGGAAGACCCGATGGAAGGCCGTGGAAAGACCTTCACAGCCTAGGTACTCTATTTTAGGAATAGTGTATTTGATGTGCTTGTGGGGCTGTCACGTGTTATGCTTGTCACTCTTATGCTAGCATATCAATATAATCCAGGCTACTGACATTGATGGACTACTTCTTACATCTGGTTGATCGACACGCATCTAAGCAAGGCAAGGAATTATTTTCGCTAGAAAAAAAAATCAATTACTATTGCCTACGGAGTACATATAATGATTCTGTGACAAAAGACTCTATGCCCTGCACGCGAAGACAAGCTTTTCCGAAGCTCAACTGTGGTCAAAGCCCTCCTCGTCAGTCCAAAGCTGCAACAAACCGCAGCGTTGGACGACCAAAGGCGCTCCTGGAGCTTGTCCGTTGAGAGGCCCTCGGCTCTAAGCCTACTTCTCGCTCGCATCCATTTGTACCTTTGCCTTGGCGAGCCTAAGGGCCTCGCGTCTTGAGGTGATGTCCCCCCGGTCTTCGATGCTGCTTCTGTTCCGCCGTTGCTTCGATGGGAGCGCCGGTACTCGGCAAGAGCGCCAAGGCGGAACGCGTAGATATATGCCAGCATGGACAGGCTTGCCACGGCGCAAGGTGCGCCAGAAGCTTGTGTAGGGAGAAGCTCGTCGTCGGGGTAATTATTGCTTATGTAATTAGGGGCACGTATGGTAATCAAGTAAAGTGCAGGAAACACACTAGGGCGACTTTCTGGCTCGCGTCAATGCCGCCCGGTTTCTTGATCGACATAAAGGGGCGCCTAGGCTCCATGATAGCACAATAGCACCTCTCTGGGGGTACCTTGTGCCATGCTACGCGGGGCATGCGTGACACCTGAGGGCGAACCGAGAGGAAATCTATTTACAAATAGTTGCAGATTGGCCCTTGCTTTATCTCAAGGGGGAGGGGGCACATGGATGTCTGTGGACTAATAGATGAGGTGGTTACGCCTTGCACAGACGTCATGGCTACTGGCGGCCACTATATACAGACTAAGCTGTTCACTTTGCTTTAAAATAACCATCGGACGTTGGCACCTGTTGACTGTTTCCCCTTCATGGAGAGCCAGTATTCTGGTCCGTTAAATACATAGAGTTAAATACATGAAATCCACCACTAAGCAGCAATGTCCGGAGCGTCAAGTCCGGAGCATCGAGGTGATTATCCGATGCTTTCTCTGATTGCCTCTTTACAGCAGAGCGAAAGATTGCAATATGTGATGGCCGCCTCAACGATGCATAAACAAGATGTGGTGTAACCAGGGTGTTAGATACAGTAGTAGGCACCTCTCAGCTAGCCGAGCTAGATTCATGCCCCCCTAAACAAAGCTTTGATCTGGGGGGAGGGGGGTGGGTTAAAGATTTTAAACCCAGTAAAAGGCTGCAACCCATCGAGTGCGCCTGCATGACACCGAGGAACAAACGAACCCTCCGCGGTATTAACTACTTGCAACATTTCATCTGCAACTACCTGCCTGCTATGCCAGGCCAAGTAAGGGCATTCATCTGACTCCGTGCTACTTTGCATCTACGATTCTGATCCGCAGAGGTAATTTATAGGGTCAAAACAATAGACGTCTCCACGATGTACCCTTACCCAACACCCCCGGCCTCCACTGTATACAGACATTATAGGGTGAGGTCGGTACACGGAAACTATGAGTCTGCAATCCATGTATCGAACTTGTTTAATGCCGTGTCCGGAGAGTGCTTGTTCTCCACCAAGAAGCTCAAGATCTGTGCCGCCGTATAGCGTCCAGCGGGCACCTTCTGTCCAAACTGGTCTGCCTTCGCCGCCAACTCCTGGTCTGCTTTTCCGAATGACTGTCCGGTCGGGTTGAAGATTAAGAGGAACAGTTCTCTTGCCATAGCGTTATCCACTTCTGCCAGCCGTATCTCCTGATCGATCCGCCCTTTTCGTATCAATGCCGGGTCAAGCTTCTCCCTCTGATTCGCTGTCATAACCACCACTCGACCTTCTCTAGCCGAGACTCCGTCTATGACGTTCTGGAAGGCGCTCATGGTCACGTAGGACCCAGGTGGCCCATTGGGAACTTCGGAGTCCAGACTAGCCTGCCAGTCGTCGACGTCTTCAATCAACACGACGCATTTCCCGGGGAGGCTGCGGAATAGGGCGGAAAGCTGTTCATTGCTAAGGCTCTGCAGATCGACCACGTAAAGATTTATATTCTCTTTCTTCGCAAGGGCTTGAGACAAGCTGGACTTCCCGGTGCCCGGCGGTCCATAAAAGAGGTAGCCCTTTCGGACCGGCAGGCCACGTTCTTCTAGCCACTTCCGATACTTAGGCGACAAGTATTGTTGCATATCTCTGACTAGCTGATCTTGCAGGCCCGCGGGGAGTACGATGGTAGATAGGTCGCGGGGATTCAAGTTGGCGATCTTGTGCCACTCTCCTTTACTGTCGTGATGGAAGACGGAGCACTTATCCTGTGACGCCTGATACTGACGCCGGCATTCTTCGAGGAGGTCGCGAATGTTCTCAGTAGAGCCGAGACATCGGAGAGTGAGGACAAACGGGTCGTCGGTCTTTTTAGACCGCCCGTTACGTTCGAGCAAGAACAAACGGCCGTTCCACCAGAAAGGGAGCGGTAGATCAAAGGGGGAGAACGAAAAAGGGGCTTCGTAATCTTCGGTTTCCAGTTCTGACGATCTGAAGACGAAAAACCCCGTTCGAGCTGCGGGATCGCAGGTAGCAAGCGTGGATCGAGCCCTCCGGACCCAGGGTTGCTGTGCCACCCACCACATGAAAATGTCAAAGATAGGGTCGGCTTCGGGTATCTTGCAAGTGGTCGCTGTAGCCAAATCGCGTAAGAATAGAGCCGAGAGAAAAACATATTAAGATATATACGTACGCTGCGGGCAGTAGGATCTGATCCAAGAGCCAATAAATATAGCGGTCGGTTTCCAAGAGTAGAAAAGAAGAAAAGCCGGAATAATGAGAGGCATGAAGTAACCTCCTAGCCGGACCTTTTCCGGCAAGAAAGTCATGAGAGTCCGGCCAAAGCCTGGAAAAACGACATCCAGGAATGGCAGACTAGAAGCGAGTGATGCCATGGCGTGGCTGATTTAGGCACAAGAAAGCGCGAGGCGTATTAAAAAAGGTGAAGAGATAGAGAAAGCGCCACCTCGGCCGGCATCGAGGACATATATATACTACTCTGACCGTGGGGGCTGTCGTGCTAGTCGGAGATGGCGAAGCGAAGGCTCGCTGCGGTCAGAGAGAATGAATGGCTGCCAAGGTTGACTGCATCGTTCAGGCACCGCCTTCCCAGACCTGATAGGACGTGGTAGGTAGGAACCTATGGGGGCACAGAGATTGGTTTAGGGCGAAAGGGAGGCTGGTTACTTCGTTGAGGTATCTGCTGTTGGCTCCCAGTCCGTCGCGGCTTCTCGGGAAGCTTCCGCCCAGCCTGCATATGCACAGCCGCACTGCTCTAGACTACCTACTTGGGGGGTTTCTTTATCATGCTGTATCAGGCCCAAGAGCTCCGCTCACAAGATCCCGGACTATATCAAGGCGAATCGGCCCTACCGTACCTATGACACGAGCGATTGGCCACGGAGACGGCTGGCCTGGAGTTGGCTGTACAGCAGAGGCTTGATTAGCGTCCGTATCTTTCGACTTGCCGGTTTTGTGAGCCTCATATAATCCCGGACACTGTTTTCGATTCCTGCGATAATAACAGAGTCTAGTACATCTTTGTACACAATGTGTAGAGACTACGGTTCTCAAGAATTCTAGATTCCCTTATAGTAACATTAAAGAGATCTGAATAAAACACGCGACAGGAAAATCAATAAATACATAAACGCAACAGTACAACCACTTTTTCTCTTTCTCGTACTAGGCAATACTCTTGATTAAGCGTCTTGATCGCTATAGCACCATTTCTGCAGCAGACCATTAGCTATATACATCATGATAGGGACGAGCTCTCTATTATAGTAACGGAACCTCATCAACGTCGATGGCATCCTCAACCCCGGCACCTTCCAAAGTCTGCTTAGATTCCTTTTCATATTCGGGGAGGACTCCAAACCGACTAGAGATATCATCCCATGTCAGGCCAACACTAGATAGAGCGATTTTGTGGCCGAGCCAAATTATTCTCAGCTTCCTGGCGTCTGTCATTGATGCCTTCTCAAAAGACCTTTCATTATGCTCCATCTCGTCGGCAAACCAGTCCTGGGGAAAATACTCATCGGCAAAGACAAGACCTTTCAGGGCAAAGTCTTCTGGCACTGGACGCGGCAGGTCGCCACTTTCTCTGGGAAATTTATTGCTGGAAACCCGGCTATCATCTTTGAAATCGGCCATCAGCCTATTAAGCATCTGTGATAGAAGTATGAAAGGAAATCGGTCCTGAAGTTGGTGATAGGCGCTGGGAATCCGTGTGAGAAAGAACATAAAAACCATGACAACATGTACATATGGTAACACGTTAGCGTCATCGGATCGGCAGAAAACCACCTCGTGAGTCCCCATAGCTAGGCGAATAGCATTTCCGAAATCCTCTGACGGCTGAAGGGTGTCGATCCCGCCGGTCATGCCTTCATTTCGTTTCCCCTCATTTTGATCGCGAATGGCCTTCATAATGATATTATCTTCTCTCCCATAAGACAGAAGGGTACAGCAATTTGTAATGGCGATATAATAGCCTGCTTCCTTCCAGCGGTCTGCTATGTGACCTATGTGGGCATCCAAGGGCTTGAGAAATTCGTCCAAAGCTGTAGTAAATCTGTCGGGGTGCTTACGGCTGAATAGAATCTCGTGCGTCTTTACAATTGCAGTGTCGATTGGATCCAGACAGGGAACTTGACGCGTACCTTCACCCAGAATTTGACCGAACAACCTCATAATGGACCCTTCAGCTAAAGCAAAACGTATAGGGACACAGAGGGATTTGGCGTAATAGTACAGCTGCTGGAGCGCATTAGGTGGCGCCAGAATCCCAAGATGATGGTAGAGGCGGCCGGTCGTCGGCACTTGGTCGGAAACCTTTGAATACCAGTGTCGCGAAATCGAAGCCCATGCCTCAATGTCTTCTTCCTCGATCGCCTTTCTGTTCGGCAAATGTCAGAAGAGAAACAATACGGGCCCAGTAACATTACCTATATCTTCCTATATCACCGAGACACTCCATCCACGTGTCTTTGAAAGCCGGCGCAGTTTCATACAGTAGAGTTAGTATCGAATATGCCATGTAGATGAACGTTAGCATATGCTCTTGAGAGCCCGGTAGACGATTTCGTAGCAGTTCTAAGAAGCTTTGTATACCATGTCGCCACATACGCGCGGGCATAGCATATTTCAAAGCTAACCTCTTCAGAGCTAGACTCGCAGAGGGATGCTGAGATGCCAAAAGAAAGTCGTGATGCTCGTTTAAGAGAGTACGATGTAGTGCTATCAATGCTTGCCACTGCTCGTTATTCAATTTGGTATCATTTTGCGAGGATTGGGCATTGTCGACCTCGATACACTTAGACTCGACCATTACTAAGCCAGCGTATATGCCATTTACCTCGGCGACCAGCTGTTCTTGACTGATAGGACGTGTCTCGGGTTGTTTGATCAAGTATAGAGCTTCGCTATCTTCTTCTTTCGGCCAATGTCTATAAGGGGTTGCTTAGCCATTAGAGTCACATGCTGTCAGGTGCATATACTGGTTCTGGAAGTTTAGATTAGGCACATACTGGTCAATTGTCGCATCGTGCAAGAGCGCGGCGAAGTGGCCGCCTTCTGTATGGTTGGGGTGTTTTGACTGGAAATGTTCCCGAATTGTGTCGACAGTAGTTTCATCTTGCTCACCGCAGCCTGCCTCTGGACAGAGAATCTGTGATGGCTGGCATGATCGGTCGGTGGAAAAAGGTGAATTAGTTGATCTTTGAGTGTTCGGCATTCTCCTTTCAAGTCTTCCAATTGGGGTTACAAGAGTAAAGAGGAAATGGCGCACATAAGACGAAGTTGACTGCGAAATGCAGATAAGTCTAATCGACTGGCACTTGATCCTCAAGGCGTTGGTGACGAGGGAAAACGGGACGGCCGCGAGCGTATATGCCTGGTCACAGAATCAAGCAGCGACATCGTAATCGGGAGGCAATATATAAAAGCTTGCTTGCTAAAAGTAGGTAGGTCAAGTTTGCCTTCTTTTAGATGGTCCGCGGGAAACCTTCCAGGCAGCTTCTGGACGTAGCGGAACAAAGGGCTCAGACTAGGCACTCGTAGGGGCTTGACTCAACCACCGTGCAGAGCAGGGGCAGAGTCAAGCCCCTACGTACGCCAAGGTAGGGCAACCAGACCCAGCCAGAGAGGCGAGTAGCCACGAACCAGTTCACAAGAACACACCGCTACCCCCACGATCCCCCCTCGGCTTGCCCTGTCCACTAAGTCTCACTAATATAGGTTGTCTAAGATCCTTGGGTAATAACAACTTGGATCATTTCCCTGATATATATATAGCTTTACATGTACCTACTAGATAGCACGGTACGTGTACGTCACAAGTACTCTGGTCAAGATCTATATAGCATTCAGTAATTATTTATTTTTTAGATACTTGCTATCCTCTTCACCTCAAGGTTGGCAGATGAGGCACAAGACTAGAGAGCTACCCGCCACAATACCTCAGAAAGTGACGATATTAGCAGGGCTCTGAGGGCCTGTGCAGCACTGCAGGAAATGGGTGTAATCACGTCTAAAGGACACGGTGCAAGAAGACCTTAACAGGGTCTTGGACACGTCGGCCAGTCATTTGCCTCCGTTGCGAGACATACTCAGACTAGCAGCGACCATATACACGGCCAGTCTTAATCAACAAGGGCTATTTCTCTGCATTAGGAAGCTCTTGCTCCTTTCCGAGTTGATCGTATACAGCTTGAGAAAGCCGAATTACGCAATAATCATATTGCTTTCTCGTAAGATGTTGGCATGTGCGACAAGATGGCAGAGAATATGACCAAACACGTTGCGGATTCTTCACCACATGGCAGTATGGACACAGCCTTGCAGCATAATAGGCATAAGAACCATTTAGTCTAATTGGGCGAAGGCCTGCCAGGCAAATTAGAGAGCAGGTTGGGGTGGTAAGGTTCTATGGCCACGGAAAACGCCGGAGCGAGTGGCGGAAATACGAGACTGCTTTGCATCACAGAGGGGGTTGCGGCCTAGCTACCTTGATACAGATGGTGCGTTACATTACATGGCTGCCGACGCAGCAAATCGCCACCCCTATCCAGATAGGGCTACTTGAGGTATATTAATATGCGATATTGTTGGAATAAAAAAGGGAGAAAGGCTGCAGCATTCCAGCTGCATGTAGCTTATCGGCGGCGTCGTATGAGCAGGTCATGCCGGCCTCCGGTTCTAGGGCCCGGGGGTGACCTGTCCCAAATGCCAGGTAGGCCTTTGATTGCCTGTTAAGTTATCCCCACATTCAGTCTACATCGTATCCAGGGATGCCATATAATAAACTACTACCTCGACGTACCAAGGGCAACTGACGAAACGGTGGCGGGCTGATGGCGTTCAGGAATCAAGGGACGCATATGCAGTTCAGCGGCGCAACGTGGACGACAGTAAACATAGGTAAAACTACGCATCTGTCGAGTAATAGTTCGGGACGTAGCCTCCCCATATATCAGGCCTTATTGATGTAATCGCTGACTTGGGCGGCACGTATCGGCTAACAGGAGCAGGGACGTCCAGCGGACCATGAAAAGGGGACTCTCAGCTGCCTACTGCGTTCTTCATGCACAGATACAAACAAACAAGTAAGGCCCGGTCCGGTGAGATCGTTGCACCTATACGTATTAATATACACATCACGATATCCACGCCCTTGAATGCTCAGAAAACAACCGTGTACTATTATGTGCACAGGAAAGACATGTATATATGAAGAAACATGAGTTGTACCATGGTAGGTAAATATTGACAGTTAGACACTAGACTTTGGTCTGCCTTACGCTAGTGCCTCATTCTGCAGATCCCGCACTCTCCACTGTTGTCGCCCATCGTGTCGTAGCCCATGCGCCTATCCCTATTATGAGCAGCGATCCGATGAACTGTATAAAAAGTAAAAGTAAGTTCTGGGCAATGCTGTATAAGAAGGATGTAAAGGTGAACTGACTAGTAAATACGGCAGCCGGCCGGGTAGCCTAAGTCGAGACACCCCCTCAACTATAGCGATGACAACCAATGCCGGGAGCACTCCTAAAATGAAAGCGGAACCAAAAACCAGTAAACCCCCGAGAAGCACCGCGAATGAATGCGCGGCTAGGCAGAGGTGGTAGAAAGGGTCAAGGGTATCGACGACGACCCAGTCCCATTCCCAGCGTAGTGTATCATGCGTGCAGATAAGGGTGAGGCCTAGAGCAAGATGGCAGACAAAAAGATGAAGATGTTGTGGCAACCGATCTTTCAAGCTCCCAGTAGGCATGGTAGCAACTGAAAAGCAAGAGTTGGCTGGTAGCAAGGTCGAAAACTAGGAGCCCCGGGATGGGTTGGTGGTTTTTATGTGGCTTAATATGCGCTGTAATCTAGAATTTTCCTGTTCTATCCTGTCCAATTGAATACGGAACTCGGTTACTACTCTCTTTTGGGCTCTTCAAAATTAGCAAATATGTTCTGGATTATATGGCTAGGAGTAACTGTACTGGGTGAATTTATGATTAATTGTATTGGCCGATCCCCCGATAGCGATTGTACTTGCTGGGCTTGGTGAGTCTTGAGGTTTATCCATCGCAGCAGATTTGCAGCTTTAGCTTCCCGACAAGTGGGCATACGTAGTAGTTTAAATGTTGAGACTGACGGTTCTGCAACCCCCTCGGACGCACATTGAGGGGTGCGTCATCTATTCTACGCTTGTAGTAGTTACTCGCAGAACAGTCTACTACGTCGACGATCTATATCGCAGGAAGCCACCTAAAACCCAAGTCCGTGTCCGGATACCTATGTAGTGGCATGCATATGAATATGACGACCCGGGCTGAATGCGCGGCCTGGTCACAATAGCGTATAGTGGTCCCTGATACATCCCTCACTCATTGCTTTTCCTTCCCTTAATGTTACACGCAGATGCTATGCACAGGTATAAGTCCTGCCCTAAACTACTTATGGAAGTACATACGCCAAGAAAGAACATACAGGTAACCATTATTGGGTGTAAAGACGTAACGATTATCATTATAATAGTTAGGGATTCCGGCACACTAGGCGCTATTAGACGTGTTGGTAAGCCGAATATATCCATTGAGCTATCCTTAAGTATTAGACATGCTGCAGAAGGAATCGAGACCTTCTACGTAAGGTCTTCAAACAAGATCACCAGCCTCGAGAGTTGAAATCCTGTGCCGTATATTCTTGATGCCATTCCTTTTCCTCATGTTGGGGGAATCCCTTGCTACCATGTGCCCCTCCTATTAGTGTGTTCTTGCAACGCTCCTGCAATATCTCCGATCGAAGTTGCTTAGGAAATTCGGCGGTCAACATATTCGCTTTTGTTGAGTGAGGTGACAAAGGCCGAGCGATTTCTGGATAGCGGGTGGCCAGATTTGGGGATTTCTGTGATGTCGGGATTTTCGGTGGTGGAGGCTGAAGAAACTGTGGCCAACCGGTATTTGGAACTATGTCTAGCATTGCTCTTGATGCACCAGATGCTTTTGCCTCTTGATGTTCTTGAGCCAATAATTGACTAAGCTTGGATGCTGTCCGAACGATGCCCGCTTCCTGGCGTCGTTTGAATAGAAAATCTTTCGCCTCCGTGAGTCGTTCAGGATTGTCGTCTTCATAGATGCATGAGTTGTCGCTTTGCCAATCGTCGTCCGTGTTGTCGGCGACAGTGTTTTTATTGACCCGATCGGTTAACAATAATCCAGAAGAACTCCGCAATTCAAGTATAGTATTTTTGTCGGATGTACGAGCTTGAAAAGCTCGAAACACAGGGGGGCAACTCATCTTGAATAGCGTATGCAATTGAGGTGGCGTTGGGCTGCGTTTGTAAGAACGACAGGCCAGAAGAATCGTTGGTTTTATACTAATGAGCAGTTATGCTAAAGCTAAGCAGACATGGTCCGCACTAGTGGCAGCTACGTAGTACTTCGAGTAAAAAACATCTACAAAAACCTGCCTACCTATCTCACAAGCATTTCTATTCAACGCAAATAGACTGGATATACCTCTAAATAGCAGACCAATGGTATAACTACCGCTTTGCGGACACCTTGGGTAAGAACCAATATCGACGGCGATCCGCGCCTCGGGTGAACCAAGCTGACGCGAAGACGCGCTATCGTCACGGCGGGAATGCATGTCGTTTTATCAAAGACAAAAGTCAATGAGGAGCAAAGATCAGTAAGAAAACAAATACTCGAATTGAAAAGACTATAAGACTAAATATAGAGAAGAAATGCACAAGATATAGTCGAATATATAGCCCCTTAGAAGGAAGGCTTCCAAAACCAGGCTGTATCTAGGCGGTAGACATCAGTGACACCCAATTGCTTGTTTACATGACATAACAGCAGCCACCGTCGATAAATCCGGTCCAGGGGACCAATGGCGCCCCTAGCGAGCTTCCAAGAGAAGGTGCATCGGAACTCTCCGAGGATAACGAAAGCAGTACTTTGACCACGTCGCTGAAGGCCTTGTCAACGTCTTTTCCGTACTTCGCCGATGTTTCGGTAAACATGCAGTTATTATCTACTGCAAGATCGTGGCCTTCTCTAGCTTCAACTACTCGTCTTGCCTGTAGGTCGATCTTGTTGCCCACGATCATGATTGGGAGTCTTGATGGAAAAGGGGCCCACCCTTTCACCCGGATAACCTGTTCGATAAGAAGCTGAAGGCTCTCGAAAGAATCCCGAGATGTCACGTCGTATACTAATACTACGCCGTCGCTTTGCCGGATCCGGTCATCTTGCAAGCTTGCATACACTTCGTGACCAGACGTGTCGAGGAGTTCAAGCAAATATTGCAGATCCTTAATTGTACTGCGTCCTCTAAAAAAGTCGTCGATTGTAGGGTCGTACTGTGCATGAACATGGTTAGGGAGCTCTAGATGAAACGGATATGATAATGACAGCATACATTTTGTGAAAAGCCCCGACCAAGAAACTGTATTATCAGGGACGTCTTTCCAACACCTGCAGCCCCTAATACCCCGATTCGATAATCTGTCGGGTCACAATTCATGTTCAGATGCATGCTCAGATGCGGATAAAGAATAATAGTACAGGCCGCGTTGCAAACACCAAGGGGTGCATACAGAATGAGAGGGCGGGAGACCATGTAGGCGAGGATGCTGCCGGGGACCACGACCAATCGAGCAGAGGGAGCAGAAAAGTCTTCGCATACTGTGACAAAAGTGCAACTCTGCCATTTCACGTAGCTTTATATCCAATGGCAACCTGACCAAGACACTTGCCGATAGTAGTCACTCGCAGACTAGGCAGGGGGCAAACAGAAGCACCATCGATGATGTATATGACAAGCAGTCACACCCAAGATCCATGTCCTAATTGCCGTGTGAGCGTGTAAGCGGCCTCAATATCGACCTGAAGAGCGGAGCTGGACGTGGGTCTGGTGATGATAGCGGCCGCATGGCTTGTGATGGATCAAATAGGGCCTTGCGCCAACGATCCAGTGTACCAAGTGTTCTGCATGTCGGTTACTCTACTCAATATGGCTGTACATGAGACCCAAGCAACCTTTCAATGCACGGAGCTGCTTCCGGTAACGCCGTCCCTGATTCCAATCTAATTCACAATGAGGCCGTCGGTATATCTAACCAAAGCTGTTAAGGATGCTAATGGTGCCTTTGCCATTCAACGAATAGCGGAGGTTTATATGATAGGCCTTGTGGCCAGGAAAAGAAGCAAAGTATTAATGAAGTATTGGAAAGGTTGCCAAATATCTGAGCTCCTATAACGGGTACTAGTTGCCTACTGACCCCCCTCCTTGAATAACCCAAGATTCTAGCTTATCGTTATTCCTAATGGGCCAACAGTATCAGAAACGTGCATTGGCAAGTTAACCAACATTGTCCGGGAGGTTCGATGAATTCAAGGCGATATGCATGATCTCCGTGCATCATACCTGTCTGGGATTCTGTATTAGCGAGACTGGCCAGAAAACATTATTATGGCAGCCAAATAGCTGACATATGCCCAAAACATTCATGTATAGGCAGGATTAGTGGCCGAATCAATGTTACTATGAGACGCAGTGACCTTTGACTAAAACGCTTGCATATAGCTTCCCTGTCTATTGCTTCATTAGTACTATATTGCCTACCATACAGGCAAGAAATAACGGGATCTGCCTCTCGATGTCTAAGTACGCCTTTCGAGCATAGTAAGAACACACGAACGTAATAGTTTCGCGAAGCATATTGATACTACTACCATAAGAAAATATTTATACATATCATGCAAGTTTCTACTTGAAGTCTGCTGTCTGCTGTATTCACAAAGATCGAAGATAAACAAATATAATCTTAGATCATCCCGATGGCAATAAGCCCAGGTCGCGCCGAACTACAGCCAATTGGCGTCAGACTCGCGGGCCAAGTATCTGATCAGTACGCTTGAATAACGTCTTGCAGTTTATGGATCCCAGACCGGGTTGCTTCAGTTGGAAATCGACGAGCACTGAACTCAACCAACAGCCTATTATGTCTCATGAAGCAGAGAAATAGCCTCATCGTACATGCACTGGCTTAGGTGCCGTACTCTTGCCCAGGATCTTACCAAGGCAAGGATAGCTCAGAAACAACGCTACAGACGAGGCACTTCTAATGCGCCCAAAAGCAATGGAGATTTTCCCATATCATAGGGTATTTGCGTCAGGAACAGAGTATTCATGATCCTGAGTATCGATTTAAGCCCAGCTGTTACCCTTGGTAGCTAGTCTTAAACCGGCATGTCACTGGTTTTTTTTTTTTTGGGGCCATGGGGAGGGGATCTTCGAAGAAGTGTAGATGCCAAGAAAATTGAGCCTCGGCTAAGAGGTTCCTGGAAGCACTGGCGGGACAGGCTATACCTAATCAGAATAGAACATGAAGAGTTCCATTTGCTCTAGGTTTAGCGCGACCAGGGGGGCAAACCCAAACCCCACCTTGCATTTTCTGCTGCAGAGTCCTTCGACTCCGTGAACTCATTCTGCGTGTTCTCACTCCTAGGGTTGATGTCTGAGGATGATGGCTCCCAAATACGAAAAGCATTTCATTCCTCTCGAGTCTGACCCAGCTATCTTCAGTCGACTAATTCACTTGCTTGGGGCGCCGAAGTCCCTTGTCTTCGAGGATGTTCTCTCTTTGGACGAGCCACATCTTCTGCCACGCCCGGCGCTTGCGTTAATCCTTATTTTCCCTACAACCGACTATGACGGGACTCCGAATATTGCGACTGATCTATCAGAGGATGAAAACTCGCTTCGTGGATCAAATGAAGACATGATATGGTTCAAGCAGACCATCAATAACGCTTGTGGGCTTTACGGCATCTTGCATGCGCTGAGTAATAGCAGTGCACGGGATCTACTCGGTAAGTTAATTTCTTGCTGTTGAGGCATAACGTCGCATTCTAAATGAAGACAGACCCTTCCTCTTCTATTGCTGGTCTTATCAGGGATTGCATCCCCTTGGCACCACAAGACCGCGCTTTAGCCATAGAGCATTCGTATGACCTTGAGGTTGCGTACTCATCAGTCGCTAAGCAAGGCGGATCAACCGTACCAAGTAATGCTGAAGATGAGGTTGATTTTCATTATGTGTGTTTCGTGAGGTCACCTCGAAATAGCCATTTGTATGAGTTAGACGGAGATCGACCTGGCCCAATAGATACGGGTGTGGTGCTCGGGCCTGAAAATGATCTGCTTACGGAGAATGGAGTAAATTTCGTGCGCCAGTATATTGAACAAGGGAAAGGGAACGCTAATTTTGGACTCATGGCATTACTGCAAAAACATTGAGCAGCCGCTACTTACAATCTAAGCAATCCTAGTGTGCTCCCGTTCGCTTGAGCCATTGCCTCTGCAGATTCGCCAGTGAAAGTGATAGCTGCCCAGTTGATTATTTGACCGTTACGCCCGGCTGACTGCTGCAATTGTGCAATGGCAGCAGAGGAATTCCAGGAAGCCGCTACATGTAGTGGTGTCCAGCCCTCATGGTCAGCGGCGTTTACGTCAGCCCCTGCACAGATAAGCATATCAACCATGGCAAGAAATTTGGAACTACTCTGAATTGGTCCTGCAAGTGCTAGGTGCAGCAAAGTTGTCTCACCCAGGGCTGTCGAGATGCGTTGGTTGACGTTTGCCCCAAATCCAATCAGTCTTTCTGCAGCGTCGGTCCAAGCGTGAACAACAGCCCAATGCAACGCGCTCCGGCCATGATTATCTTTGTTATCAATGAGGGTAGGGGCTAATATTTCATTCCCCAGTAAGCTTTCAAGGCTTGGATAATTGCTGTTCAAGCGAAGAAGCACTTCGTGGAGAAGAGTAAAACCTCGTGATTCTCGGTAATCATGCCAGAAACTTGGACTGGCCTGGAATATCTCCTGAATATCGCCGAGTGCAGGGGTGAGATCGCCGGAGTCATGCTCCATTGCTGATTCAACCAGCTTTGCGTCGATCATCGTCTCTATCGGAGCGCTGGATTCCGGTTAGGTCATGATTTTGTAGACGGTGGATAATACATACTTTGTCATTTCATCTACCCAAGCTAGGTCCGCACCATTCGCTACCAGAGCTCTACAGGTCTCCAAGGCGGCCCTCATACCACAGTTCCTCCAGCAGTAGTACGTACCATACTAAGATGCAGGGTATTCAGCAATCCGAATATTCACTTGGCAAAGCTGAGAAGATATCTTACATAGAGTAAACCGAGCCCATACGGATCTACAGCATCAATAATCGCCGGAGAGGTTTGACACAACGCCCGTATAGCAAGAACGTCACCGTTCTGAACTGAAACAAAAACATGCGATTCGTAAGGAAGTCTGACTGGATATCGGTGAAACAAGGTCTCGGATGGTCGGTGAAATCGTACGCTGAGTGATGCCTCTGGACCTTGAGGAGTTATGTTTCCAATCTCTAGATTGTGTGTTGGCGGTGGATACGAGAAGTTTATAGCACTGTTCTGCTGGCCATGGGAATTGTTGGGTAATCTCGATCTTGTACGATTCCTCGGTTTCCTGCCTTTCCTGTTTCGCTTGATAGACGGAGGGTCAGTCTGTTTCGGTGCACGGCAGATGTGAGTTTTCTTTGCTGTGTATGTTTGCAGCCAACTTTGAGCGTCGGCTTCACCAAATAGATTCGTTCCAAGAGCTTTGCAGACGATGGGAAAACTGATAATTTTCATAAGCATAGAACTATGATTCTAGAGATGTGGCTCACCTGTAACCGCTGACAGCCCATGCGAGAAATGGGATGGCTAACATTAATGACGCCTGTTGCTCTTCTCTGGGTGAAGACCTAGGTATTCTCGCACCAAATTGTTCAGCGTACCTCTCATCTGAGGAAAGCTGTACCCATAAGCTCAGGGCAGCGCCGCCTATCAACGGTTAGCACCTAGTTGCTGTATACAAATGAAGGTTTCTACCGTGAAGAAAAAGCTCGAATGCGCGGTGCTCGAGACGATAAAAGAGCTCATCGGCACGCGACACCACCCATTTGACTGCTCTTAAGTACCTAGAAAACATCCGATCGCTTGCAGTGCGGCTTCCATTGAGACGCGCGAGGACTTGCTGCATAGTACGATTGACTTCTTCCTTCGGTTGTCCCACCTCTAGAGAGACACAACAAAGAGCAAGGAATACCAATAAACGGTAGCGTGAGGTCTTGACGCTACGGTCCGCCTCTAGAAGCATTGAGGCTGCCGTTTCTCCGTACAGACCTAAGGAAAACGTAAACGCGCTATCGGTGTCATCCGTTTGAGGGCACGGGCGCATGGTCCTCAACGTCAGCTCATCAACTAATTGGATAATCCCGTCCGAGCCGTCGAGCCCTAGTTGCGCTCTCTTTACGACCCAGTCATCTTCATTCCGGGGAACGTTATCCATAAAAGGCTTCGCTTTCGCCCAATTCAGTGGATGTTTTTCTTTTTCCTTCGCCGGTTTTGCATGATCAGGTGTTTCGGTAATGAAATGCCCTATATTGGTGTAGGAATCTCGTCGAGCTTGCCGCTCCGCCAAAGAGAACTCCTGCCTACTGCTTGATTGGCCGGAAGATGTAATTAGGCGCTGCTGTCGCAGAGTGAAGACTTGTTGTCGAAGTTGTTCGACTTCGATCTGGAGCGGCTGTAATACTAAGACTTGCTGCTGCAGGGCAAAGATCTCTTGATGCAATGATTCGATATATGATTCATTATTACCCTGAGTTCGGGTCATAGCTTAGAATTGGGTTGGGAAGTGATCGACTGGTTGGATTATAAGTGAGGTGTAGAAAGGGCGGGATGGGTAGCAGTGGGCGATGGACTTCTGGCTTTTGGCTGTTTTGTTCTAAGTCCTAACATCACATGGTCTAGTTAGATACAATGATGAAGAGCTGACTGTGAACTTTATACCTGCCTTGGCTACTGAGACTGGCTAAGTATCAAATTATACCCTGTACTATCATTCTTATCTTAGTTATGATAACCACCTTCGGCATAGCTTGAGCATGTGCAGTAGGCATGAACTCATTATGCTATGCAAGTACTGCCCGGCACTATGGTCCTTGACCCCACCAGCACCTAAATGCGCGGGTGCTTCACAGATGACTTGTTTATTTCTCTTGGCCCGGCTAGTAGCATTATCTGTCTACAGCAGTCTACCGTTCAACTATAGTAAGCTCGTCCCAGCGCCTTCGATACAAGCCTACACCTCGCGACGACCATCATGAACAACGCCGGCAGTCATATCCTGTAATGGAAACCCGCAACTGCCCAGCGCACGTTGTGGCAAGGAGGATGTACCCGATGCCAGTGGCGCCAATGTCCGGGTACCCTGCCCTGATCACAACCTTCCCCTTTACACCTTTTTTAGTCCTTGGAGAAGGCCCACTTCTTTCCTGGTTAGGAAACTTTTCGAACTATCGTCGGCTTTCAGCCACAAAGCTCTGGCCCTGCCTAACGCATTCGATCACGTTCATACAAGATCCGACCCCAGCCATCGCCATGGCATCTTACGAACCGATGAGCTGACACGGGCTCAACACCGCGGCTGGCACGCAACCAGCAGCAAGCCCGCTATCGGGCCCCAGGTTTGAGGGCTCGCCCTCTGTCCTCGCTATGTTCGAAGACCGCGACAAGAACTTTTTTGCCTGCAAAGAAGTTATCTCCGCCACCTCACTAGCAGTCAACCAAGCCCTCTCCGACCCCAGATTCCACGCGCCCATACTCGCTGGGCTACAAAGGTAATAAACGCAATCTCAGCTGTCCTCCTGGAAGTCGCCAGAGGGGGCCCGGCCTCCCCAACGGAACCCCCTATAGCGCCTGCCCCCAAGGGCAAACATCTCTGAGGGCTGGGGCAGGACACATGCGCAGGTTGTTGCCTAACCCCTCCCTGCGCAACGAGAGTCCCAATCGGGACAGGGGTCTGGCAAACGCGGCGCTGGCACCAATGAACGTCGCAAGTCTAGATCGAGGTCCCGCTCATGCTCACGCACTGGGTCGTGAAGTGCGGCCTGCGGAGCAGAGTCCTCTAGAGCGGAGGGCTCTGATTGGTCCACCGTCACCAGGAAGTCTAGGCAGAGAGGGCCTACCCGGACTAGGCCCCCGTGTCCTGCTGAGAGTGGACGACAAGTCACCCTGGAAACAAATCAGCCCCGCAGATCTACGCATCAGCCTGTGCAACAGGGTGGTCGGTCAGGTGCAAGGACGAAGACGCCTCACACGGCCTCCTTAACTCAGGGGACAAGCTTAACACCTTTCGGCGTTACCCCAGCCAAGGATGAGGAATGGACGACCTACATTGTCTTAGGTATCCCCGAACCCGCTCTCTCTCCCCCCGGACGGACCATGGTTGACCTGCTTCTAGAGAAGGCGGTTGCGAAAACAAGCCAACAACCGACCAGAGTCACCCGGTCCAAACATGACCCTAATGGCTGGGTCATATCACTGCCCAAGGCGGCGGTCCGTCGCAAATTTACGCTCTTTGGTTCCAGGCCCCCGCGCCCACTCGCCCGCACGGCCACAGTAGTACAGTGCAATAAGTGCTGGGACTTCCACGACGCCAGAACGTGCAACAGAAAGCCAATCTGCTCCACCTGCGGCATGGTAGGTGGTTGGCATGATGCACGTATACACTCAGGCGATGTCTGGCAGAGTAGAACTGGGTTGTAGACGGTTGGTCTTGATTAAGGACGACAGATGAAGGGTAACGAAGGAGAGGTAAAAACCGCGCGGGTGGTGGGGTTGTTTGGAGGAACGCGCGGGGCAGGCTTCGGGCAGTAGAGTGCATCCAGGTAGTGACCGCGGGGCAAGTGGCCGCGATTTAGATTGACGCGGGGCAGGCAGGTTTAGCGTCCTACCTTTTCTCCAGCCAGCGCTTCTACACCACAACACCATTTCGCATTTTATTCCACCCAACTTCACTTTCACCCGCACCCGCATCACCAGAACACGCACCTTCTCAGTGAAATCCACGCGCGCTTGTTTTTCCATACCCTGAATAATCCTCTGCGACGCATCAACATGGCATCCGACAAAATCACCGCGAAGGACATGATGGCTGTCGCCAAGCTCTAGGAGTGCTTTGAGACAAAGCCAGTTGTGCGTTCCTTACACTCCCTTGAAACACCTTGCTGTAGCTAATGAATGCATTTCCAGGTCAATTGGGAGAAGCTTGCTGCCAAAGCCGGTTTCGAGGACGCCGCTACCGCCAGAGCCCACTACGAACCACTTCTTGATCCACGCTGCCCCAACAGCACCTGCGCGGCGGCAGGACAGAAACAGCGCTCCCATGATAACAAAGCCGCCTCGATGCAAGTCAAGACCGAGACCCTAGAGGCAGTAGATGGAGACGATCGCTATGCCCGCAACCACTTCACGTCCCACTACCTATCCGACCTTAAAGATGGGGAGGCTTGAACGGCCATCTCAACATGGTTACAAGACACATTTAAGGGAAGGAACATTACGAACAGAGGCTGAAGATCGTAATGGGAACTTAGTCTCTTTGTATCGTAGATAATTTACTACGAACGACGCATCCTGGTAGTGCTAAGCCACACCGTGAATACCAACAAATGCAAATGTGAGATCAGTGACCAGAACACTAGTCTATCCGGCTCAGAATAAGGCAGTAGGACCACGTAACGCAGTATTCAGTAGCCCTGTGAGAATCACAGAACAATAGCAAAAGATCCCCCGGCTCCCAGCGAGAAAATAAAGAGAGAACACTTCGCAGTCGACCCTATCGCTTGTCTAATCATAACCAGAGCAGTAATCACACGTGTATAGTAGTAAACCAGATGCCCTGTCATTCGATCTCTTTACCCATTCCATCAGGGTTGGGAACAGCACTGTGGCAACGAGGCTGGTCGACTTGGGAATCCAATACCCGATAGCGTGAGGGGGGCTCTCGGCATACTAGTCGTGATGAGAGCCCACGCTATTAAGCTGGATTTTAATCAGCCGCAGCTCGTCGTCGATATCGCTGTTATTTGAAGCGCGCTTAAGGCGACGGAAAGCCGGCTGGTGATTTAGGATCGCTGCGAAAAGGCGGCCGAGAAGGTAGGCCTTGTCTGTAGGTGACATCGGCGCAACAAGAGCGGAGAGACGGCGGAGGTTCTATGTCGTGCCATAGAGGTCAGTAACACCATCTTCGTTGATCACGAATACGTTGCTAAACGTGGCGGAGGGGATACCTGTGGCAACAAGGCGGAGACAGCCGGGATATCGAAGACGTGATCATTGCGAACTGTTAGATAATCAACGTCGCTATGACCCTCGAGCATCCCGCCGCTAACAAACATTGTCTGAAGAGGTGAGACCTCAGCGATGTCCTCAATTATTCCCTTCTCTTTCCCTGGTGATATTTCCTTGGCGCTGGTTATTTGTGTCGGAATAAGAATGCGATGGCCAATATTTACGGCCATATAACCATCTGTGAACTGTATCTCAAGATCGATATCATATTCGGAGGCTTGTCCGAATTGCACCGGGAAGAATATTTCGGCTTTGTCTGAGTGGTTTACAATATCCTGGTAGACGTACGAAAGACAGGTGTTAAAAAGGCGCTCGCCTTTTCCTTTAAGCTCATGGATTGAGGCGTTTTGATGTAGTGCTCCGCAGTCGCTGGCTCGCTGCTAACGCGCCGTAGCCCACCGGCCAACTCAAGGCCCGCGGCGCTGAGCATGCTCGCGTCATTACCGAGGCCAGTGTGAGCTTCGCTGCGACCCTCCTTCTGTCCGCCCGGCTGCTAATTGTCTCAGGTCGTTACTGATGCGCAGCTTCTGGTTCGCCGGGAACTGCAGCGCAAGAAGAATGTGGCCAACTTCTCCGCGGAGAGGCCGCCGCTACCGACGCCGAAGCCGTTGCCGAGCGGCAGGAGCGCAAGATCCTCGCGCTCGAGCGCATCGCCGCCGCCACCGAGAAGCAGGCCGCCGCGACCTCGCTGCTAACCAAGCAGCTTGGTCAAACGACCAAGGGTATTGACAGGTTCCTTGGTCTTTACCACAAAGTTGCAAGTTTTTTTTTTTTTTTTTTTTTTTAAAAAAAAAAAAGAAAACGTCTGCGTCGCTGATGCCTCGCTAATGATTAGCTAGAACTCCGACGCTCTGCAGGCGCCCTCGGACGATGAATGAGGGGGGGAGGGGGGGGGTAAAGGGAGTTGACAGCAGCCAGAATGCTGGCCGTCTCTGGCCGTCTTCCCTTTTTCCATCCGCTGTACTGTTACTGTAACCGGCCGACGTAAATCTCAACGTGGTATAATGCGTGTGTGTATGTATGTACCACTGAAACAGCTGCGTCGCCTAGGCCGCGCCCGCCGCCCCTCCCACGCATTCCTAAGTCTTGAGAGTCCGTCGGTCTCTGCACGCAGTTAGTCACGGTACATTATTAAGGAACCGTCTGATCATAGATAGAAAGAAGAAGACAATATATATCCAATTGATTGGAGTCGTGAGAATCTGCGCTGAACGCCTCTCCCTCCCCTCCCTCACTCACCACTTCCAATACACAACAGGGTAATACAAGCCATCCACACACCATCCACACACACATGCCCCCCCACACACAAGCTATAGGTTGGCTAAGCCCTGCCCACACCTATCCGCAATGTAATAGGTAAGCCGCCACGCGTACGGGTCATGCCTGTAGGCCGTAGGGACCTGCGAGCCGTCCCCCCTTCCCTATATCACCACAGCCCGGCGGGAGTTAGATTTACGGAAGCCAATGCGTGCGCCCCGTACACAAGAGGACTTACAGACGTCTTCGCCGAGGTCTCCCCAGTCCGTTACACCGTCGCTTCCGACCGAGCGGTACCCGAGCGGTAAGGGAGGATAACACCGGGGGCGGGGGTTCTTCGTTCGTAGTAACCCCACGTGCGCGCGCGGCCTCTGCGGCCCCTTCGGCCGCTTCGCGCACTGGGCTCCATCGTCCGAGTCGAGTCCACAAAGACGTGTGGACGGACGAGATCTCGCCATTGGCGCCCCCTCTCAGGCAGGCTTTTGTAAATGGCCTACGCCATGTAGCCAAAGAGGCATAAAATATACGCCGGTATATGTGTGTGTATATATATATACTCTCGTAGTACTTGGGTAGCCGGAGGTAGACGGAGTACGGTTCCGAGGTTATGGTTATGGTGGCCTTTTGCCTCATCGCCGAAGCCGGGGCTCCGAGGCCGTGGCTGGAAGGAGGAAGACCCCCCATCCAAGGTGTTTCAATTGAGTATCGATACCCATATTCGTCTAACTTGTCTGCCAAGGTCGGGTCGAATTCGGTCCGTAGGAGGTGTACAACGTACCACTACGTAGCAGAAAGTCAGGAACATGCTGCTGCAATACGCCGCGCGCCCCGGGGGGGGGGGGGGGGGGGTTAGTAAGGTAGTAGGAACACATACCAGGGCAGGTAAAACCTCTACGTAGCCTGCGGCGTGAGAACGCCCCGTAATGTGGTTCTTCTAGGATATAGGACGTTCCTGGGCGTCTTCCTGACCAGATGGACGCCGGTCTCGATTTCCCGAACTCGGATGAGGACGGCCACGTCCTCGTGCCCTTCTTTCCAAGGAAGACATTGCTGTAGCCAGAGTCTGGGATGCCGTCCGCCCGCCGGGGGGGCGGCAATGTTGGTTGTATATATGTGTATGTATGCGGAGAGAGGGGAGAGAGAGAGGGAAAGAGGGGGATTTGTAGTAGGCTAGTAAGTAGATCAAGAGATCGCGTGGGGAAGGCGTATTGTGGGGGTGTGCCGTGTGGGAAGGCGTGTTGTGGGCCAAGCGATCGTGTGGGGAAGGCGTATTGTAGATGTATGCACAGGAGAGAGGAGAGAGAGGAAGATGTAGGCTGGTGAGTAAAAAAGAGACGACCGAGACGCTGTGCTGGCCGTCCCGTCCCACCGCGGCCGCTCTCCCAGACGTAGTCCCGCATGCGACGAGGACGAGGGGCCGACGCGTGGATCGCTGCGCAGATATCGGGGATGTTAATGCTACCCTGAGTGGAGTGGAGTGCGCGCGCGTTGGTCGCGGCAATGACGCCTCCCTTCTTGACCCAGCGCCTGAAGGTGTCACGCGCTTCTCCGACTCGGACCCGACCCAACCCCGCCGTGGTACATCGGAGTCCACGTCTTGGGATGTTGGGGGCGCGGCGTCGTGGGTTGGGTTGGCGGAAAACAGCTGAACGCTGGCCGGGTTGAGCTGCGCCGCCCGCCTTATAGAAGACCGTCTCGTCGCGCGGCAGCAGCGTCGCTGTCAGGAAGACGGCGCTGCACGCTGGCGCCAGCTACCGCCTCGCGCTCGGCTGTGGAAACACTGGCGAGACGCCTGCGCGGGACTGTGCGGATGGCGATGACTTGTCCTCTACGACGGCGTCCCTAGGATTAGGGTGGCACTCGTTAACGACGATCCGGTCGAGCCGCGCTACGTTATGCATGCGTGCGGTTCAGGAACCTCTGGAACGACTTAGTAACCGCCGACTCACTCGGGCGGCCGCCGAGAGGAACACGCTGGCCGTAATCTGTACCTCCTTGCACCGCCGCACTATGTTTTGCCGGAGCGACAGCAGCGGCACCGCCACGATTGTCATCCCGTCCAACTCTTGCTGCCGCGGGCCGTGCCCACGCACATCTGCACGACCGGGTCCAAGAATTGTCACTGGAAGTGGTGTGTCCCCATAGATTAGCAAGTAGGGATAAGACATACACAATACAATTTCTGGGTCCCGGTCAATCTTAACTCCTTTCAGGGCAGGTCAGAACGACAAATAGAGTAGTCACACCAAGGTGAATCATAAACAACCAAGTAGCAATGAGCAGCCCTCTGCGAGGTTACATGAGCAGGCTAAGGTACAAAGGCTTACCTGGCTCTCAGAAGCCGTAGTAACGTAATCTCAAGAAGCGGTAGGTGCTGAGCGAGAAGCGACAGGAGTACAATCTTTGTAGAGTAGAGAAAGAGGAGTACAGATTAGCACCCAAGCTAATCACAGCAAAAAGTACTAGAGGGCGATAGAAACAAACAGGCAGCTAGGCATAGGCAAGTTGGATCTAGCTGTATATACCAGAGTAGAGGAGAAGAAGAAGGGGGGATAAGTGGCGGCACAGCTGCTGCCCAGTGGTGATGGATACGAGAGATGCCGAGCCGGCAAAGGTAGTGTGCTGCGTGCTGCGCGGCACGCCACTGCGAGAAAGAAAGGCGAGAGTTATCAAGTTAGCTACAAGGCAGACACTACTGCTGCCTACCTGGTGTAGGTAAGGAGATTAGAAAAACAGCAGTAACAAGCGGCGCAGCTGACTGATAGTTGTGGTTGATAGTGAAGTGGTGAGTGAAGGAGAGTAGAGAGAAGGGGGCGATTACGTAAGGGCGCAGGGGTAAAATGCGTAGCTTTAATTTCTATTTTTACTTTTCGGAGAGACCCCCCCCCCCCCCCAAATACAACACACACACACACGAAGATTTTCACGACTCCAACGAATTAATATATTGTCTTTTTCTATGATCAAATAATATCTCAGTAGTTTACTGTGATTGCCGTGCGCAGAGACCTTCACGACCTAGGAATGCGTGGGAATGCGCCCTCCTCCTAGGGCAGCGAACGCAGCCTACGTGGCACAGCTGTTTTAATAGGAAGTCTAGTTGAGATGATAAAAGATAGAGCCTGCATTGAGAGTAAGGTTGATGTTTTAGCCACGCTTTCATCCGTGGCTATGCCTGGTTTATTGTCGGATAGAAGCGATGATGTGCAGTTTTGGATTGTATGTCTTGTATTGAAATGTATTGATGTTGTAGTGGTGACCGCGTCTATACACAAATTTGTATAGGAATCCCTGTATTCTTAACATGGGTCTGTCCTCGGATACCTATTTATACCCCTTTAATATCTATATCACATGCGAAACATTCAAGAAACATGTACACAAATAAAACATAGGTTATCATTATCTAAATAAAATTATTATCTAAATAAAGCTACCAAAAGAAAAAACAAATAGAATTATGTACCCTAAAACTCGAGGACAGACTCTTGCTCGTTGTCCACGTTACTCTGGAAATGCCACCAGTATGGGGAGGGTTGAGACACACCATAGGTGACCCTCGCAGCTGTGAATATGCCATCGTTGAACTCGTACTCAACGCCATCTAGGTCAATCCAAGCACCACTCTTGCTATTATAGTCCAATGCCTCAACCTCACCACTTTCTCCTCTTCTTATATGAACGGCACTGATAGTAAAAATCAAGTCGCCTGATCTCTTTACTCGCTTGCGCGGCCCATCGTTACTCTCCTCGACTTGGCTTCTCTTAGCCGGCATGCGTTGTAATTCGGTGCCGCTGATGCTAGTTAGCTAACTCCAGGATTGGTCAAACCATATTATCGTGAGAACTTACTTCTCGTTATTATCTATACAGGAACTGCCGTTATAGCCACCGCCTCCCTGGTCCGGCTGTGCAAACGGCGCAGGGCCAGCGTGAAGCCTGCTGTTATCGGCTAAGCTGTAGCCAGCGTCCATAAAAGGGTTGGCTGCAGCTGGCGTATCCCGAGAGAGTTGTACCAGAGATTCAGCCGTCCCTTCGAATTGGCTTCTCTTTTTAATCGCCGATCCTCCGAGATAGTCGAGACTCTTATCATCTGGGGTCGTACTGCCTGAATCCCAGATTTCGAGACCAGCAGGACTTTGTGATGGCAGCATGTTTTCCTTGTCGGAGTCAGCTGTGCTGCTGTCACAAGACAAATCTGATTGTGTCTGTGAAGGGTTATCGTCTCCACTGGTCTCTTCGTCAAGCATGTCTGATTTATCTTCATCATCGCTAAACGGGTCTTCGCCGTCAACCCAAGGGGATCCCTCCCTCGCTGTACGGAATAAAGCATGATGCAGCCAGTCCAAGATAGAATCCGTGATTTCCATAGCCCCTAAAACCAGCTGGACAAATCTGTCCCGAACTGCAGGACTAGCCAGGTGTTCATCGATGCTGTCGATAGGAAGAGTAGAGTAGACGCTATGGCGAAGCGACTGGGTCGTGGTCGCAGCTTGGGAAGAACTGTTTGGCCATAGAGCGCGAACGAACCAGTCCATTTTTTCCTGTTTGACGTCTTCCTCGAGTTGGATCTGATTACCGAGGTGAATAATATCGTGGGCCTGGCATAACGTCCACCGAGCTACTGGCCCATATCTCACCGCTGGGACGTTGATTAAGCCAGAAAGAGCTACCAGTAACCCTTTCAATGTGACAGGGGTGATGCACCTCGTGTCCTGGACTCGGTCGACAAACTCGCCGTAGATCATGGCCTCCCTCTCTGCTTCACAGGTAGCCAGACCGCTTGTAGCCTTATCAATTAAAGAGGGTGATTTGACATCGAGCAGTTGGTGTAAGCCTTGCGATAAACCCTCAGGCCAAAGAGCACTCAGAAAACTCTCCATTGTTCTTGGCGTGACTTCCCCTTCGTACAAGATACGTTTGGTCAGATACCGGATAACTTGAACCTGGGGAAGTTCCGATCTAGGCTCTCGAGCTGAAGACGTGGTGGAAGAAGACATAGTGGAAGAAGACATGGTGAAGAGCGATTTAGGCCTTGGAAAGGGGTAAAGTCGGGCTTTGGTCAAAAAGTCGAGGGCTTAGGTGGAAATAATGGGAGTTGGGCAAGTGTAGATAAGACTGACGAAGAGGGCGGCAGCGACCCTTTAAATATACTTGAACCACCACCACAGTGGGGAATACTGCGTACCTCTGAACCAGTTCATGGTCCTTTTGCCATTTGTCATCCAGGAATCCGCCTCGCCGTCAGGGACATGGACCCAACAACCGAGCTTTAGGGGTCACGGCTGGTATAGCCGTATATTTCCTGGTCAAGAATGGCTCAGGTTATTGACAGCGGCTTTTCTTCCGTCCTGTGAACCAGCACGTGCTATAGGATAATCTAGAATATTCGAACGAATCATGACAGTTGACGCCGGCACCCCCTGATTCATACCCATACCGAGGCCTCCCATCGTCCAGCCTACCTTTTCGAGCATCTTCCATGCTTGTGACGCATGATGTCCTTGGAAGGGCTTTCTTGACTAACGCGTATCGACTGAGAAAGTCCTTGACAAATCACGAGGCCAAAGCCGCACATCACGCAGGAGATGTGATGGGCTAGCTCGCGGCACTGCGGCCATTCGCTTCAGGTCTGCCCTCTCTTCTGCGGCCTGGTAGAGCTACTGAGAGGCGACTGTCATGTGCTCATACGAGTCTCATATCATCCTACACCCTGTGATAACGTGTCTGCGCCCCCCAACTACTACGTTATGCCTACAGGGGAGACGGGGGCGGTGAGGGGTTACAAAATTCGAACAGCTCAGGGGTTAGGACGAAGACCTTCCAAAGGGAGCGGTAAAAGCGAGAAGATAATAGGTTGGTCATCTGCATGTTGGTTCAGAAGATCAACAGTGTCACCCTATATAGTGGGTGAAGACAAAGCGACGATAGGGCGGGGAGGAGATTCGGGGGAGTGGGACCGACTTCCTAGGAAGTCGGTCCGGCCGAGAGGACGATAGACTGGCGATGGACTATTGGTTCAAAAGAAGCAGACGGAATATCTTCCTTGACAGTCAGCAGAGGTCAGAAGCCTGTAAACAATGGGGGCTGGGTTCGGGGGACCAGGAGTGACTTCCCTGGAAGTCGGCACGGCCGAGAGAATGACATGCTGGCAATGGACGTCATATACCTACCTGTTTACTAAGTGAAAGGAGTTGTAACAGTCTAGATACCGTGGCAGCATCGTCTTGTAATCCTCATGCACCTAGGTACTCGCTAACCCGAACCTAAAACACTGCCTTTTGCCGCTGAGTCTTGCTACATGCCCGGGTGTTGTTTCAATGAGTAAAGACTACCCTTAGAACTCGTTAATCTCCTAGGCTCGGGTCTGAATACTAGGCTTATATTCGTCGGGTTACTGTCACGGAGACAGTCGTGGTATCACAAAGATATACGATGGTCGTCAGGACATTAGTCCCGATCAATCAATTCCAAAGACTGGATGGATGTCTGGGTACAGGAAACCTTTAGCCATTCTCTTTTTCACACATGCCGACCGCACCAAAATACTTGAATATCTCCCAGCATCCACAGTTAGTTTTACCCCTCTTGGGACACCCTTTAGAGGCACGAAGATGCAGAATCTTGCGAAAATTGTCGCCCGGTTAATGGTCCATATAGGGTTTCATAATGGTATCGTGCATAAATTTAGCGAACTTCGGGACAGGCTACACATACCTACAGCGTGTTTTATCGAGCTTTATAATTCAGACTATAGGAAAAAGATTGGTCTTCCCGGCTTAGCTCAAGGAAGAGTACGTCCTTTTCGAGATAAACTACTAGATAGTACATTGCTAAACATTGCACAGGTAGTAGAGGAAGAATCTGAAAGGAGTCTAATAGTAGTTGTATTGTGCATGTCCTCTCACTACCTGTAAATCTATGGAGAACCCACCTAAACCCACGTAGACACGTGACAACCCCACAGAATCCGCCCACATTCCCGGCTGGGGACGAGAGTTCTTACATAAGACCGCTTTCAATTGAATAAGTTCGAAGGACCAAACGACCGTTCATTCCGAACAGCGTCAAATAAGCCCCACATGACCGGTGTTTGACTCTTTCCCTGCCAGACGCAGATGAGAACTCTTCCGTTCTTGAGCGTGGCCGTGGCGGCGGCATCGAGGGAATGATGGGCAAGATGGCGGTTTCAAAATGGCCAGGCGGGGCTCCTAAATAAGCGATTGGCTATCGGAGGATCCGGCGTGTTTGGACCCGCCGGCCAAAAGTTTTCTGCCAGCCAAGAGTTTTCTGCCAGCCAAGCATTTTCTGCCGGCCAAACATTTTCTGCCAGCCAAGAGTTTTCTGCCAGCCAAGCATTTTCTGCCGGCCAAACATTTTCTGCCAGCCAAGAGTTTTCTGCCAGCCAAGCATTTTCTGC
>MU281486.1:0-32443 GCA_022385595.1 Xylaria palmicola
CCCCCCCCCCCCCCCCCCCCCCCCCCCCCCCCCCCCCCCCCCCCCCCCCCCCCCCCCCCCCCCCCCCCCCCCCCCCCCCCCCCCCCCCCCCCCGGACCTGAAGCTTGGTCAGAAGCGTGTTGCATACTCCTGTGAGCAGCATCATCGCGACCAAAAACGGAATGGCCGTCTTGGACGCCATCCTTGCCTGGAGCCGCTGGGACGCAGCCGACGACGGGTTGGGGTTGGTGTGGTGTTCTGTGCCGGGATGAGCTGAGGTGTATCGACTGCGGCGTTGTTGTTGGAGGATGCGAGATACCGCAAGTGAGGAAGGATGTAAAGCGTCCTCGATGAAAGGCAGCGAGTGATATGATGGGACCTATGACGATGTGGAGGAGGATAAGGGACCAGCGGAATGATCGTATCAGGCGGCCTGGGGAAGTCGCTAGGCGGCTAGCGTTAGCCTGTTCACCGGTGGGTCGGGCGAATGATAATAGCTATCGCGAGATATTACCTCGCTCTGATAGGCTGGGTGAGTCTTTCGGGGGGTGGGGCCAACCCGGGGTTCATCAAGCCGCGGGCATTGTCAGCCGACCGACTCAATCCACGCGACAGGCGGCACGGTGCGAACACACTGTACAATTATCAACCAAGAAGTACCTATCTAAGTCTTGTAATGCCTTACCAGGGAACGCAACGATATTGGTACACTTGCTTAGTGGTCTACAGTAGATACGTAGGTCTGATAGTACGTAAGCATGTCGAAAGCGACGTACCGATCAGTCTCCTAGCCGCAGATGGACGCCGCACTGTCGCATTCAATAGAGTAGGTATTCACTACGGCTAGGCCGGAGAGAGCTTCAACCTAAGGCTGCAAGATTAAAGTGGTGTGATTCCGCCCACTCGGAAACCTACTTTTAAAAAAGGTATTTCTAAAAAGAGAAAAGAAAGAAGAAAAAGAAAAAGACGAATAATAATCAAACGAACTGTATCGCCGCCAGCGCCTCGCTTATCCAAGCAGTAACTACACAGCTGCCTCGAATCAAGGTATACAATCAAATAGCCGTCTCGGACGCCGGCTTCTCGCCCCTACGCGAAGAAGAGCGATTCTTCCTCCTCGCTTCCTTTCCCGCCTTCTTCCTCGCTGCCGCCTCGGGATCCTTGTCCCTCATGTTATTGTAGTGCGGAATGCCCAGCTCCTTGTCGCGGGCGAGCCGCTCCGTGTCTCTCTTGGTCAGCGCCACTCCCTCTATGGCCTTGACGTGCAGTATCTGGCTCGCCTCCATGACACCTGCGGCCGATGACGTGATGAACGTGAGACCGAAGAATACGCCCGTCGCCCATGCTGGCCTGTCGTAGCGACTCTGGCGCCACATGAAAGCGGATAGGACGCCCTGGAGTAATATGTACGAGATGTTGAACCAGGCGATGAAGTCCATCTTCCAGAGCTCCGAGGGCGGCGCCCGGACCCCGGTGAGCGGCGCGTCGGGTATCGTCTCTAGAGGGTACGGGACACTGTTGATATCGTACGGCACCGTGGCCTCGTCGATGTTCTTGGGGCCGAGCGCGGGCGGCAGCAGATCGGAGCCCTCGAGGCGCAGCCAGCCTCGATGCACCCCCGCCAGTCTTCGCAGGGCCTTCTGGTCTTTGTTGATGCGATACCGGAGCAGGAGGTAGAGGTCCCGGATGCGCCAGGGCGCCAGGCCAAACCCCGTGGCGCTGAAAAGAGCAGTCAGGACCTGCGAGTCGATCTCGATCCACTGCCGACGTGGGGACTCGATGTTGTCACAGTTGAACTTGCCGTCGACCCAGCACATCTCGGGCACTGCGCCCGCGAGCAAGAGCAGCAGCATGAAGCCCCAGCCGCTGACGAGCAGCGCGTATATGGTCAAGAAGAAGCCGAGGCCCGTGTTGTAGAAATCCCAGAACGCGGCTAAGCCCATCTCGATTCGCTCCCGGGCCGGGTACTTGGGTGGGAAGTGGTACCCGTTAGCATACTCGCCGGTTCCGGTTGCGACGCCGAGCGAGTCCGAGTCCCGGCGTTGGCCTGACGAGCTGCCTATCCGGTTGCTGGGATTGGCTGCATGTTGCTCAACAGAGGACGAGGACGACGTTGTTCGCTCGACGATCTCGCGCGCCGCATCCTTTGTCCCGCCTATAGCATCCACGGGAGGGAGCTCCGAAGCCATTATTGCCGGGTTCATCCAGGGGGCCGAAGCAGCCCACCGAAGATGGACGTAGTTTCTCTACTTCGACACGGCGCTAGATATCAGGGAAATGGAACTCGGACGCATGCGCGAGCGAGAGCCTTCAAGGTCGGGGCACGATATCAGCAACGTCGGCCGCTCTTCTGTATCGGAGCACAAGGAATGGCCTCGGCGCCCCGAACTGTGGATGATGTAGGATTATACGTAGCCAAAGACAGCAGTAAGTCAAGACAGCTATCTAATTAGACAGGGCGGACGTAGTGTGGTGGTGTAGAGAAGGGGACAGTGAAACAGAGAGTCGACGCAGAGAGAACGGTGATGGTGATGCGACTCTGTGGCGGTGGACTCGGCTCTCCCGTCTGGAACAGGCCGCGAAGCTTCTTAATTACAGTCGCCATGCCGTCGGTAGTGACTGCAGTGCCAAATAAGGCCCAAATAAGCATACTGCCATGTCAGCGATGGCTATACCACGAAGGCCTAAGACGAGGACCGGCTCCTTGGCGATGGCTGTCTCGACATTCTCGACATCTGTCAACTGCCTGGATTCGGCACCAGGCCAGCGCTTGCAGGGGCGCTTGCAGGGGCTGGGGAAGGGCTGGATGGCGATAGCTTCAGTCCTGGGTGCAGGCATCGGGCTGGGCCGTGGTGCAATTGGCTGGCGCCTGGCACATTTCCCCGTTTGGGCACACGTATACGGGAGGCGCAGCCCGCTTCATCCCCCCGGAACTCAGATTAATCCAGATCCAGTGTAAGCCAGATTGGCGGTTGCTGCGCCAGGCATTCATTCATTCATCTCCCATTTCTCGTCCGAGGGTAAACCTCGGCGGACATCCCATTTGGAATTCCCACCTACCTACTCCGTAGACTAGTGCGTGTATACCATACTGCCAAGTTGGAGCCATATGAGGAGGGTTGATAAGGCACTGGACCAGCGAGGTACGGGTATACCGGTATACCCTGCCCAGCTGCCAAGGATATTACAGGCACGGAAAGCGGCATTGCTGCTGTCGTACGACACGTCCAACTATACATATAAACACAGCCCAGATGACGTACGTACATTCGTCGGGCCGCCTCCGTCAGCCCGTGTTTCTTCATAATATCCGAGTCGAGTCCACTTGTAGGCAGCCATGTCTCCCCGACCTCATCATTGTAGCAAATCCCCAGGCGGGTGGCGGTGGCAGAGAAGTGCTGTGTCGGGATAGCTTTAACTACGGAGTACGATGTCTTCCGAACTGTCTGAGACAGAAGAGCTGAAACCCCAGAACCGAGTTCAGCAGAACAGCCCTCGTTGATGCTCGTGGCGCTCCAAGATCTGAGCTCTTACCACACTTACCGCCCCCGTGTAACAGGAACATTGGAAACGGTCTTGTCGATAGGTATGTGAGCTGATGCCTTGATGCCTGCTCCGCCACCGGCTAAAACCCCCCGGGAGAAGGCAGACTGAATTCTGGTGCCTGACAAGCATTCTAGTTAGGTGTGTTGGCCCCTTAGTGAGTCCGAAAGCATGTGGTGAAACTCGAGTTTGATAAAACACGACTAAAGGGATGTTATCTGAGAGGAGGGACTCACTACACCTGTGGTCCTGGCGGGGCAGGTTTCAAATCGGTCCTTATTTTACACAAAATGAATATCTCCAGATCACCGTACACTCATCATCGGGATAATATGACAAGCACTAGGGACTGTACCAAGTTGTTGGCATTGAAACTAATAGGTGAAATAGCTACTGCCATACACGACTATAATGTGTCCTTATAGCACCATTATTTGTGAATGAACGTGGTAAACCGCATTAGCTTTCGATAGACGATTGATTTCCCAATGTCAAGGATCGCAACAACGACCCCCTATTCGGATCAAAGGACGGTTCACACTTTACATCCTTTTTGATGTGAATCATCGTTTTCTACCAATGGCTTTCGTGTATCGCCTCACGCACATCATCGCAATAACCAGAGCCTGCACACGCTCACTTCCCTATCGCTTGGTATCGATACGTTCCATGTGGTCGACTCTATGGACACCATCGCGGCCGGCTGTGCTTGAAAGCATAGTGATTGCATAGGCAAGGACACAGACGATAGTCTGTAGAAGGTTTGCCAAACGAGCCTCTTGAGTTAACTAGGTACAGTACCTAACCTAACCCCCATGGTTATGCCTGGACTCAACTTCGGTGGACCCTCTCAATCGAAGCGAAAACATATAACCCCTAAACAGCTCACATGGATGTTTGCAATTAAGATTATCAAAACCAGCGGCGGGTATTTGCAAGCATCATACTATCCAGAAAAGTGATTGTTTCGGAAAGATGCACAAAAAGAAAAATAGAGTTTGAATATTCTCCTGTTGGAGATTTTGACAAGAGTGGGACTTGAACCCACGCGGATTGCTCCATGAGGAAATTGTGCTAAGGTGACCTTAACCTCACGCCATAACCAACTCGGCCATCTTGCCAATGGATGTGCATCATCGGAATTATCATTGCCCATGAATAAAGAGCCAGCCACGCTTGTTGGCCGCTCCTCTTCAGATTTACCTATTCAACGCAAACCGGAACTCTTGGGGCACACAGACGCATCTACAGTTGTCTAAGGGCTCTGTTCTTGTCTACTACGCCCCGACCACCATTGCGGCTTAACCTATATACACACTTCGAGGCCCTCTTATTGCCGTTATTGCCGATTCACACCGCCCTGAATTTGTGCGTGTTCGTCTTGCGAAGCCGGCCGTCAGCAGGGATTGTGGGTTCTTTCTCCCAGTATCTTCGTTCTACGCCATCATACACCAAGCCACGCAGCTCGCCACGGGAACTGTACATCTCATCATGGCGGAGGGAGATCACGGACAGCAGCTGGCCGACAGGGTTCTCGACAATCTCAAGCACCAGCACGATTGGACCGAGCTCCGGGTACAGACTCACTCGCCAGCCAATTCGGTGCCTCTCATGCGGCCCATGATCTCGGGCCTCCCCCCTCGCCGGCTGTACGTGCATCCGGACGACCAGATTGCCATGGTGAAGTCCAGTGCCGTCCCGGACGGGAAATTCCTCGACACCCCCGAGATTGAATGGGTTCTGCCGACTCACATCGCCGAAAAGTGGACTCTCAGGGCGTTCGCGTCCGTTTTTGACTCATTGCCCGCGCAACTCTCAGCTCACCCGGAGCGCCCCAAGCGGATTGTTCTGGCCACGATACATGACGACTCTACTATTGTCTACTATCTACTGCATGATGGCATCGTCAAACCCCGACAGAACTGAGCTTGCACCGGCGACCCACATGCGTCTGGCTTGATAACAGAGTGCTGCTTCAAGGTTCAAATATTACCTTTTGTACCTGCATTTTATCGAACATATCGTATCCCGAAACTGCCTCGGAGAGTGGCATGATATGATCAAACATGAAGCTATGATAAATTAGCGACCGGGCCTCGCTGCGTACTAAGGAATGAAGGGGACTCCGCCTACCTAAACATATGCTGCTTCCTAACGAGCACTTTGAGTGCGTCAGGGAAGACTGATCGAACTGGGCATCTGCCCATCTGGATACGGACGTTTTTGCTACACTACAGTTAACATCGACCTCTGTATTTCTGAATAAGGGGTTGCACATACTCGTATCCATCAGTGGCGGTGAATGGCATCTGGATAGTAATCAGCATACGGTCCGAAAAACGTTTATATGGGCGTCTCTTACAGCAGAGTTATGGACACCGATGCTACTGATGAAGCCGAATGGCCTTATCACCTCATACGCAGTCCTCAGCGCTGGATTTAATCCTACTACCTCAATCACAACGTCCGCACCACGTCCTTCGGTGACTTCCTTGATCCGTTTGATCATTCCCTCAGGGTCTGTCTTGAAATTCAACGGTTCAGCGCCCAAATTCCGAGCGATCTCGAGCCGACTGTCTACGCTGTCGATGGCGAACAGATGCTTCGGCTTGTACTCTAGGGCTGAGACGAGCGTACACAGCCCGACGGGTCCACAGCCAATTACAACTGCTGTCGCCTCGGTAGGGTCTTGCACTCCAAGGCCGTTGAAGGCATTGCGCACCCCGAAAAACCCAGTGGGAAAGATATCAGCCATCAGAATGAGGGCCTTGTCCTCGATTCCCGCGGGGGCCTTAACTACAGTCCCATCCGCGAATGGGACTCGTATAAACTCAGCCTGCGCTCCGTCTAGCCTCTCTGAGCCGAACAGCAGGTTGTCCACGCAGCGTGATGAGTAGCCATTCTTGCAGTAAAAACACTTCATACTGGGAGGAGTCAGTCGCGAGTGCCCATGATTCACCGTGGGTGTGCTGGGTGAGTGGACGATATCATCATACGTACCAGGATACCGTAAATGGCGCAACAACCTTGTCCCCAAGGTTGACAGTCTGGACATTCTTCCCAACGGCAACAACAGTGCCCGTGAACTCGTGGCCCATGATGAAGCCGGTACCCGAAGGTTCATGACCCCTGAACATATGCAGCTCCCTGGACCAGAGTCAAATGATTTCTCCATAATGGCAGGATTAACGCTGTTAGAGATTGGGAGATAGTGAGTAGAGAGAGACGTACGACCCACAAAGCCCTGCCGCATGCACCTTGACGATGATATCGTCAGGGCTCTGAACTGCTTCTGCGTCAGCGCCACCGAGATTCCTCACATACCCTATTAGGGTAGGCCGCGTGGGAGCGGATAATAAGTCAGAAGAAAAGGGCATGTGAGGCAAGGGCGTCGGGAAGGGCAGGGGATAGGTTCGCTTACTCTTGGGCACTGGTCTCTGCTGCAGTGAGACCTTGTATGGCCCGTCAAAGACGACAGCATTCATTGTATCTGGCAGCTCCATATTGGCTCGTAAGCAGTGACATGCAGTTCCAATTCCCTATTTCAATCCAGCTCTCAGGTTATCGTGTTTGTCTAATAGGGTATGACCCGACAAAGCCGTCAGACCCCCGTCTCCTTGGTCGATATGCAATGATGACCGCGAATTACTTTCTGCGTCCGGTCGTGTGTCTCATTGGTTATCCGATAAAGTAGATCTCGCCTCAAAAAAGTAGATGGTCGTAGTTGTGACGTGATATGCATACATGTTATACATACGATACATACGGTAGTTCAAGATCAGGTGAACCGAAAATGGGTCACGAACAAGCGATGTCGGCTTCATGTTTTTGTGCGTACTACTTAACTGATGTGCGCAACCTAGCCAGTACAGTAGTAGCGCCACCACGATACAACTGTGGTCCGTGGAACCAAGAAAATCGGGCTCGCCTGGAGGTTGAGAGACGCAATATTCAAATGCGGGGAGCGCCAAACTGCAAGTCCAGCTCGGCCCAGCTAAAGTCTGACTTTTGGCAGGGTTTGAAGTGCGGCCACCTTCCAGTAGAGAGGCATCTATATGACGGGTTTTACGGGTAGGTGTAATGTGTTTCATGGAGTATGAGTGTGAGTCAGGGTTATGAGCATCGTTGGTCGGGCAAGCCACGGCATCGATGCGCGACTAAGTACATGCATAGACTTGTCTATCGAGCGGGGCAACATGCCGACACAATAAAAATCCGGAGCCTAAGAGCTTATGGAGTCCTCTTCCGACGAGCCCTACAATTGTCGGGACTCTAGGCTAGGTGTGCAATAGTGCAGAGGCCACACGACACTACGGACGATTGCCCATGGTAGCCACCAGAGCTGCCACTAATAGCACGAGGCTGAGTTGCCTCTGCTCAACTGGTGTACCGAAGCATCGGAATACAAAAAGTCTCTTTCGTTTGCGCCGCGAAAGGACATTGGCTAGTTGTTTGGGCCCATCGTCGGGCGGTTTGGTTGCATAGGAATAGTGGGAAAAGACGGTGTAAAGCGGCTGGTAATCAGAGGCTGTATGTGCAAGGTGCGGTGAGGCGACCATACCTACGGAGTACCTTTACTACTACCCCAATAAGTCGGAAGCGAGATGCGCTGTCGAATTCTGAATTCATCTGGTACGCATCTTAGCTTGGGACGCTGTCCTTGTACGTTTTACTACCTGCCTCGTACCCCCCAAACATACATAGTATTGTGACAGAGAGCGGGGCCTTGGCGATCCGGGGTCGTGCTAGGACGCAAAAATACCTTGGTTCCTTATGTAGACTGCATGTAGGTTCTTGTTGGTCCATGTCACAAGCCCAGGACAATCAGGCATTGAATCGGGATAGCTAACGAATCTATCTTTCGGCTCTCCTCTCGTAGATGCGTTTGGGCACTCATCTCCGGGTGCGTATACTCATGCGGGCTACGGCTTACTGCTACCGCTCCATTGCCTGGTTGGTTGATGGTTGGTTGATGGTTGTTTGGGCACACTGCCGTAACCGCGCAGCAAGTACCTATGGTAGAGGCTGGAAAGCCAGCATGTGCGAACAAGGTGCGGCTCGGGAGGGCGGCTGTTTAAGTGGCCCCCAGCTCCCGACTACCTCATCAACGGGAGTGGCTGAAACGAGACCTCGGTATGAAGATGCGGCGACGACGACCAACAGTGCAGTGCAATTCCCTCAGCACTCGCTTCTTCCTTTGTGGCACACTCGTGACATGACAACATGATTTTGGTGAAGGTATGGCTGACTTAGCTGTTGAAAAGAAGTCGATATGATGGGTGATCTGACTCGGTCGATCGGGACAGGGGGCATTGGGGTACTGAGGCATGCACCACGTTACAGCGTGGACGCAAAGCCGCCGCGTTGACGCATACCACAAACTCCCTACTGCCACGGGCATTCGGAACAACAGGAGGCAGGGCGGCCTTTGCCGGCTCCTTGGCCTAGGACGAGTGCCTCCAAGACCCTCAGGCCTTGCCCCAAGCATAAAATAAGACGAGCCATCAGTCATCAGACATCAGCGGCCATGTTGTTGAGGGAGGATAACAGCCCAGCTGGTTGCCGGGTCCTGGTAAACAAGCAGCAACAACAGTGGTGACGTACGGAGTACCGTAGGCTTATATCTGCACGCGGAGCTGGCCTCGCCTTTTCGCATCCAGTGGCCATGCTTGATGAACCGATGCGATGGGTGGGCATCTCCTGTCAGATTGGGCAGGCAGGCTTGGAGGACGGGATCTGGCGTTGGGTTGGGGAGCGTGCCGGGTTGGGGGTGGGAGGTTCGGGGATTGGAGGCGGCTGAAGAGCGTCGGTGTCGCTGCAGATGGGGCCCAGGCCTCAAATGGATGGAATGGTCCCTGCGCCTGCACTTCCCATTGCTCGAGCGACTGACGTGCCAACCTTGCTAGTGAGGCGGAGCAAAACCAGCTGTTGATCGCATTGACATCCAATAAGCACCTGCAGCCGATTCGGGGCCCATATTTAATCCCCCATAGGTAGCGCCATGATTGGTCCTGGGGGCCCGCTTAGCCTGAACACCAGAAGGGTCCAATAAGGGCCCGATCCTCATGCCGTCCGTCGCCGCAACTTCCGCTCTTTCTATTTCCTATATCGAACTTCCGTCATCAGCGATGAATGTCAAGCAGAGTGAGACTGGTGGCAACCACTCCCCCCCCCCCCAATTCCGCCTTCTGAAGTACCTAGCGCCCAACCCCTTCTGTCGCCGCCTCTTTTCGGTCTTCTTTTCGGTCTTCTTGTGTCTTTGTATTGCTCCAGCTAAGTTACTTTACCCTGAAACCACTTTTCAGGTAGCCAAAGGGTTTTCGACGACGTGAACCCCGCCATTTATTCCTATATCCCTTGAATACCTACGCGGAGGGTTGGCCGTCTGTAAATGTATACGGATATAATGGATGTGACCAAACTTCGATATTGCCTTATGCGCAGAGTATTTTGCACCACGTCGTCTGCAGCCCGTGCAGATACTGGAGGGTTTGCTTACCCGTCTAGTAAGGTCGAAGCGGAAATGTGTCTCCAAGCAAGGTCTGCTGACGGAAAGACACGTGTGAAAGAGCCGGTCCCGTTGAGCATATCGCCCTCACGTATCCTATCCCCATTAGGCCACCGTCGAGTGCCAGAGGCCTCCGTTTCTCCACCGTGCTAGGTAATGCTCCTCAAGTTGCCCTAGCTGGGTGGGATTGCGAATCCATCCCACCGTGCTCTCAAGCGAAAGATGCGGGTGGGAGCCAGATCAATCCGGCGATGGGTTGGTCAACCGTCCCAGCGGTTTCCTGCCATGCGATTGTGTATGAAGTTCCCAGTCCAACTCGGCATCCGCGAACAGATATTCGGCATTGGCTCTGGAGGAGCCCGGTGAGATACGATGCCTCTCCTGTAAGCGGCGCATCCTTGTTGATGGTGTGTGGTTGACGGCTAGTGCGAAATGCGGCTACATCAAGGAGGTACTCGACGAGTACCAGGTAGCTCACACTACACCTTACCTGCAGGTCAGATGCAGTACCTATCCCACATTGACTTCGAAGACGCTGGCCAAGTTGCTCCATGACTAGGTAGTCACCAGGGGTTGTGTATGGTTTCTTGCCGGTACAGTTATGTCGTACCACCTTGCATCCAATAGCGCCGTTCCAACCACGGCGTACCACGGCGTACGTGTATCTTCTCACATACAATACAAGCACCGTACAACAACGCATGTATTGTCAAGAGACAAAGCGCCGCCTCAGACACTCAAGGCCACCCCGTCTTGGGAAGCTGGCACTGACATCACACCTCAACCCGTGTCTATATACCCAGTCGACCGACCATGGTATTAAATAGCTCACCCCCAACCCCCGAATTAACAACCTACCGTCGCACCACTGAGATGCGTTGAAGATGAGGCACGAGTGACTTGACTTGAATTATTCAAAAACGAGTACATAGGTAGCTTTGGAGTTTCAATCACGGTTTGCGCGTAGGTCAACTCCGTATATATGCAACACCCACCTTGACGGCTACACAGGCAAAAGACAAAGATCCCGCGCCCCGATCCTACCGCCAAGAGTGATGTTCAATGCCTGACTGTATGTCTTGCCAGAGCTGTCTTCCTGGTTTGAAAGTGATTGCTCCCAATTCTGCACATGTGGCCTACTGAGAAAGTGAAACGAGTAATCTGACTGGCTGTAAGTTGGTTGTTGGTTCAGCTGAGGATTCGGCGACATTGGAAGATTGGCGCAACAGCCACTTGGCGGATCGCATATGCCTCGCACCTTGTTTTGCCTTGCCACGGAATGCCGCTGCCTACTTCTCTGACTGACCGCCGCTGTCTCTCTCTTAATCATTGCAAATACCTCGTCTCGCCCGTCATATCTATCTTTTACGAGTCGTATGGTGTCTCCGTGCTCGTTCGTCCTCCGTGCTAAACCCACACTCAGTTGTTCGTTGCCTGCAGCCGCATCCCCTTGCCCTTCTCGCAGGCCGGGCTTTTCTCTTGGTGGAGAGTTGCTATTCCTGCTGCAAGCAACCTCCTTAGCCCTGCCCTGATCTTGCATCAGGAAACCATCCTCTTCCGGTCACCCGCTCCCGGTGGGAAGTATAACTAGCCGCAAGTGAAGTTATTTTGACTTACCGGTTTTCTCGATCTACAGACTACACTTGACCTGTTGGGGAAGCCGATGCTTCTCTCCCACTCCACGGCCCCTCGGAGAAGCGTACCAGGTCCTCCATATGTCACCATTGGCCAGGGCTGAAATACGCCTGCAGCTGTTCTAACGGTTCCATGAATGGACGACCAGTCACTTCGCTGTTAGCGACGCATAAGTGTGGTACATTTCGCGAGTCTCTTCAACGGCGTAATCCTGTCACCTTACTGCCTTAGTCGACACTGCCTGAGCCAACCCTTACATGACTTTCAATTTGGAGTCGGCTGGTCTCTCTGCACGGTATCTTGTCTCGCCTCGCTAGCCATACCTCTCAGCTGCGTTGGAGCTACCTACCTGCTTGGGTAGCTCTCCTACAAGGTATCTACTTGGACGGCGAGCCCCCTCTCCGTGTGTCGACCGGTTACAGTCACCGTTAATTGCGGGCTCTTGTCTAACCCAAGTAAGTATCCGCACGTTCGTCTTACCATTGCCCCGCGGCCGGACATTGACGAGTGAAGAATAGCACGCTGTCTCGACACTGCTCGTAAGGGGTCTTCAACAACGGGTGCACTAACCTGCTAGCTGGTGCCTGTCTTTTCTTTACCTGGCCTGAGGCGACAGATTTTGGGGCGGTGGCACTCGAAGTTGCGGAGTGATGCTGCATGCGTAATGCTGGTTCCCTCTTGGCCACATACATCCGCAGCGCCGCCACAGGGTTCGGTCGCAGCCGCACGTCGCCTGCTGACGACTTCTGAGCAAACTGGGCACTCGGCATTCTCTCCCCGTTGACTAATGAAACCGCTCCCTCGGAGCGGATAATCACTCATAGCCCCTCCAGGCACGAAGACTCCCGCGAAGAGGCTCAGCCGTCTTGGTCCGGCCCATCTGTTCCCCCAGACATCCACATCCTGCAATCTTACCAGTACTCGGCACCTGCCGTGCTCTTCCTGCACCGCGCCGTACCGTGGTCGTGGTCGTGCTCTCTGCTGCGGGCAATGCTTCGTGGGCCTCGACACACGGAGTAGGTTGTCGTCTCTTATCGCATTATTACTATCCGACCCTTCCCGGGCCTGGCGAAACAAAACGGCACGGCAAAACAGACATCTTATAATAAAACCTGCTCGGTGCCCTATCAGCTTACCATCGAGCCCTGTGTTCATCCGTCGATCACAGCGACTCGATAGGTCGGTGGATCGCTGGACCAGACACATCGTCTTGTACTCAGCATACCCGTCCGCCCATAACATCATCTCCCCAGTGCCCACCTGCATGTACGGAGTACCATAGTACTACTCTCCTTACCTAGGGTAGCCCGCCTAACCGATTACTGCCTAGGCGCGTGTACTGGAACCTGCTGCAACCAGTCATGCACGACAGTGCACGCTAGTGCCGTAGTACCACTACACTGCTCCCACCACTGTACCAAGGTACAGGCTACAGGTACAGGTGCAGGCTACAGGTGCAGGCTAGGTACAGGTACAGATACCCCGGCACGGCGACCAGACCACCTCAGCGGCCCTGACGTACCCGCACTGGCGTGCATCTGGCAATTTGTCGAATCCCGTCCACAGCGTCCACAGCGTCCACAGCGTCCACAGGCCCCCAGCATCAACTTGTCCCCTCCATCCTTCGCCAACCCTGGTCGCCAACCCTGGTCGCCAACCCCCCACCAACCCAGGTCGCTCGGGGCGTCTCATCGCTGCGCCTGGCACCCAGTCCCACTAAAATAGCGCACGCGAGAAGAGCCTCCGCTAGACCACGTCTCCTTCCCCGCTCTAATTGATTACCTATCGGACGCTAAACCCTGCTCCAGGCGGCGGTCGCTCTGCAGCGGCTCCAGCAGCGGCTCCAGCATCCCACACTCCCCCGTCCCCTCTCCAGGACCTACCTAACTTGACTTAACGGGCCACATTAAGTATTCTTCCAGGCACGGGGAGGCACTGCGAGAGAGGGAGCCTCTCCCCTCGTCGGCGACTGCTGCCGTGACACGCACTCGCGCCATTGGCTGCCCAGCCCGTCGTGGCCCAGTGACTGGGAGACGGGTCTCAGGTCGAGGCGACGGTCCATCCGCGGGCCCATCCACCATCCACGGGTCCATCCACGGCTCCATCCTCGGGTCCATCCAGGGCAGCTCTGCACCAGCACGTTGCAGCCGACTCCCTGCCCTGCCCTGCCCTGCCCTGCCTGTCCGGTCCCTCATAGCACCAAGCAAGTACCAAGCACCAAGCACCAAGCACCAAGCACCGGCTCGACGTGTGTGTGTGTGCGTGTGCGTGTCTGTGTGTGTGGCGGCGCGCCCGCTCGACTGCCCGACTACCCCGTACCTACTTGCCTACCACCCGTATCCCATCGTGGTCCCCTGATCTCCCCACGTTGCCTCGCCTGTGTGTCTCCCCAGGCGCTGCCGCCCCTCTGCTGGCCCTGTCCCGGTTCTGCGCTGCTTCTGTCCCGGATCCCATCGCCATTCCAGCCGCTGACTCCATTAATTACCCCTCCAGGCCAATTTGTCGTCTCATTCATTCATTTGGGCCCAGCAACCATCCTTACGTTTTGTTTCAAGCTCCCGGATCCCTGGACGCGGCACCTCGCTCACTTACAAATACCGCCGTGGGCCTTCACCTGCCCTTCCCCGGATCTCCAGCTTTGGTAGCCGTTTCTTGGTGGGCTCCCCGGTCTCGCGGCGGCGCAGAGACCTCTTTGCCACACTCACGCTTTGCCGAGTCCCGTCTCTCCGGCCCTGTCGCCCTTTCCAATACTTCGGAGTGAGCGTGCGCATTGTCCTGTCGTTTTTTCTTGTTTTTGGAACGACGGTTTAGCGGCTGCCGACGCCGGGATATTCGAAAAAGAAGGGAGGCGCCATCTCGCTCACCGGCGCCGGCGTTAGATAGGTTGCTGCGGACGCCTGCCCAGCCGGTGTCGTACTCGTCGTAGCCGATCTTATTCTCGGCTACCCAAGAATTCTTCATCAGCCAGACCATGTGCTAAGTCCACCAATGCGTGAGTAACGGCCAGGCCAGTCACCGAAAGCATGACTTCATCCACTGGTTCAGCACACGCTCATGACCCTCCAGCTGCCGACATTTATGACCCGGATGAGGTACTTCCACAAAACAGTCCCTTGATGAAGCCTTGTGTCCTCAAACTCAAGCCTTCGCCCTCACCGCCGGCTGATCCTATACCTCTAGTTAGTCTTTCACCTAACCTTGGCGGAAAGTCTTCTAATCGTCGGCATAAGATTCAACCTAGTCGGGGTGATGCTGTGCTAATACTTCATCTTGATGGTGGGAGGCGCCCCGAGATATCTCAGGAGGCAGGATCTCGACCGCTTGATGACGACTGTCAGAGCGGAAGTGAGACGGAAGAATCGATATGTGATTCAGAGGATGAGGACGGAATCCGGAGCAATGATATGTCGCCAATGCCATTTTCGCGTTTCTCCAAAACTGTAGTTGAGCCCTCAACGTCAGAGCTCACTGCAGTACCAGGATCTGTTGATTTGAGGTCTCTAGCGACGAATGCCCTCGCGGCTGCCCAGGCCGCTTCAAAAACCATCGATGTGGACGATCTGCAGAGGCAGAACCATGAAATTCAAGACCCTCAAAGGACTAGTCTGGCTGATAGCATGGCGACCAGCAGGGCTAGAGAGATGTCTATAGCGCACACTAAACGGCCCGTGCTCGCGCCACCGATATCTCCATATCCTATCCATAGTTCACCGGACGTATACTCTCCACAGCAACATGCACCGAGCCAAGTCTTGATGCATCCGAATAAAGTGAGGTCGCCGACAAGCTTGCCGCCCGGAAACCATGGCGAACTGGCCCCTCTCCAAATGGCTTCTCCTAGGTCCGATTCATCGAACCATGAGACGTTACCGTCGATACGGTCACAATTCTTCGAGCAACTTCATGGTTCACCCAAGGACCTCGCTGTGCGTCCCAGTCCACACTTTCCTCACTCGCCACCAACGGGGTCATCGCGATTAGCGGGCATCCCAGGAAATCATACTTCTCCACCAGTCTCTCCGAACGAAGTATACCGTAATAGTATCCCGTCACCAGCTAATACTCTGCCTGCTCTGAGCCCCTACCCATACACAGGCACGAACAACCACCAATCTCCGGCAAGGGTAGACTATAGTAACGGTAGTGCCAAGTTAGAACAGTCTTCTATAAGTCAGATCTTAACACCACCCACGGATAGAATTGCAGACAGGATGAGCATTGACAATATGACCAATCCTCAGGTTGGTCAGTTCACCTGCACTTATCAGGGCTGCAACGCACCGCCGTTCCAGACACAGTACCTGTTGAACTCACACGCCAACGTGCACTCATCAGCTCGACCACATTATTGTCCAGTAAAAGGGTGCCCTCGAAGTGAAGGCGGTAAGGGGTTCAAGCGAAAAAACGAAATGATTCGGCATGGCCTTGTACATGATTCGCCTGGGTACGTATGCCCTTTCTGCCCAGACCGGGAACACAAATATCCCAGGCCAGATAACTTACAAAGGTACTTGTCTCCTAAACGCCATGCTTTGTGTTTTATTCTCTGACAATAGCCAAGACATGTTCGGGTTCACCATGTCGACAAGGATAAAGATGACCCTGCATTGCGCGACGTACTTGCACAACGCCCCGATGGCCCTAATCGAGGTCGAAGACGTCGCGGTGTACCTTAATTTTTGGATTCACTTGGTCATCTCCTCGATAAGCCCACATATGCGAGATATTACCCTTCCGCTTGGTTGTTATCCGCAGATCCTTCGTACTGAAGATGTATATATGGGAGCACAAACTACCACCTAACGGTATATGGGTTTATAAATAGTTGTTGCGGGGGTAATGGCGTTAGCATCATGAATTGTGCCATAGTTCGAGGGTGTGCGGCGTCAGGGCATTGGGACGGCTATATTATAGGGTCAGTCAACGTGTTACTGCAACTTTGTTGCCCTTTTCGTTGTCTACATAAATTATGACGAGGCCACTGGCGGTGGACGGATATACAACGCGCTCGATGTTGAGAGAGAGGGAGAGACGAAAGGTGGGCTGTTGAGATAAGGGAAGGGAAACGAAGCAAGTCGCCAGATATGCATGACCGGATACGAGAGATGAGAGACGATGGCATATTATATTATTTTACGTTTGCAGGAGAGAGCCGTAATGGCTGTGCGAAAGACAGAACTTTGCATTTTGCAATACAATATACCCCTTTGCATATTTTCACAACAGCTGTATCCAGCCTTGTCTGACGGACTCTTTGAACTTATTATTTACTCATTTTTGGTCAGATGCACCGTGGAGCAAGGACGGTTCGCCTTGAATTTAAATGTTCTAAGCTACCTTGTACTACACTTATAAAAGAGCGCCCCTTGAAGAGTTTATAAGCTACTCGAGGCCTACACGAGAGCATGGATCAGTCCAGTACATAAAACATACATTTTATCAGAACTGCGTGATATTGATCTGTGGAACATATAGCTAGGAGAATTTATGGTACGGTTATTTAATAAGCTTTTCTTTTCTCGGCGGCTTGCTATATGTGAGGACATAGTGTCAGTCGCACATTGATTGGACACACTCCCTACCTGTCAGCCATGATGCATTAGGTGGAGTGTTTGATATAGAGTTCTGACAGTCGAATGGTGGATCGGAGAGCGTATAGCAGCATAGGATCATAATGCATTGCCTTGTCGTATTGCTCTCGCGGACAGGGAATGAAATGAGTTAGGAGGCGAGTAGAAGGGGAACTGACGACGTGGGATATTTCGAGGACTTGGGCAGAAAGATCCCCTTTGAAGGCTAGGTTTGTCGTGCATATATAATCACGATTCATTGGCTACCAACGTGTATATACAGCGGTGAATATATGTACCGTCAATATGAACGCCGCAACGGCGGCATCGAGATGTGACAAAGATTGATAAGCAATTACATATATATCCCCACCCATCCATCCCCTCATTCACTCGTCCATGACCTCCCAGGCGCCAACGAGCACCTGCCTATCGCTAAACAGCTCAACTCGCAGGCTGTCTTCGTCCAAGCAAGCATTGACCCCCTGCTCGACGACAAGCCACAGGCCCAGCGACTGTGCGGCCAGGGGGTCGACGTCGCACTCCGCGGTTCGCAGTCCAAGGCCGACCTCTTGAAACTCACCGTGGCCCGTGCAGGTAAGGACGTTCTTGTGAGGCCCTCGGCCTCTCTCAAGGCTCGCGCGGATGGTGGCGTGCGAACGCGGCGTTGTGGCCTCCGTTGAGCCAGTTGCGTTAGGGCCGGCCCCCCAGCTTACGACGATGCTGGCGCGCGTGAGCCGGGTTACGGAAACAGAGGCTCTCATCTTTAACTCGCCGTTGCGGAACGCGAGGGGAGAGAGTTGGGTGCACAGGCGACCCGCCGCATCGGCGGGTACAGGTGTGACGGTGCACGGCACGTCAGACCCAATGCGCAGCGCGAAGTCGGCCATCTGGCCAGGCTCGAAAGTCGAGCACACAATGGTATACGTGCCGGCGTCGGCGCGGGGGATCGAGGCGAGGGCGCAGCCGCGTCGGTAGTCGCCCGACGTGGTGACCAGGTCGCGGACTGTCACGGCAGTAACACGTTGGCCGTTGGCCCAGACAAGGTCTACGTGCACAGGGATGTCCTCCTTCGCGGTTGACAGCAGGATCGAAAGGGGCCCGGCAAGCGGCAGCGTAATGCTGAATTGCGGATTCGTCAGATAGAGAGGTGAGACGGAGTTGCCGCCGCTTGTGCGATGCGTCCACCTGCCGTGTAACTCGGTATAATGCTTAAGATCGTGCTGTGCGGGCGCAATGTTCAGAGCAGTGCGCGAGAAGAACGACAGGGTGAAGGAGTAATTTGGCAGGGGCAAATCTTGGATAGCCACTACGATGGTGTAGTTGACACCTTGCCTGGCCTCAAACGGTGCTAGGGTTTGGGGCGAATCCACAAAGGGGCCTCTGTAAACTGCCTTGTCATTGAGTTGCACCCGCTTGCCGTTGTTTTCAAATATGTATATGCTCATGAAGCCCAGCATATTCGACACAGCAGCCATGGTGGTGCTTGGTTTTCGGGAGATCTCTAGTTCTTCGTCTTGGAAGTGACGGCTCAGCAGGATCCATGTCTGGCTATTATCCTCAGCCTTCATCGCGTATTGGGGGTTATGAGCAAATGAGCCAATCATGTTGGCTTCGGGAAGCTGCCATGTGAAGTGATGGTCCTGACGATGAGTAAACAAACTTGGATTCCAGTTCAAGTATAGCGACTCAAAGTTCTGTATTACGTCGTCGAAACTAATGAAAAACGATCCCGGCTTCAGCTTGACGGGATGGTCATCGGCTTCACTCGGGGCCCTGGATGAAGCTGAACCAACTCCTTTCCACACGAGTCCGTCGCACCAGGGGTTTTTCACCAAAAGACTCCTAGACTCAGCAGTCTCCGACATATCTAGGACTGCGTAATCATGTTCGCCTGCTAACCCAAGAGCCTCTTCTTCGTCGGGAGTTAGGTGTCCTGTGCCAAGAGTAATAACAACATCGCCAAAATCATAAGCCTTCTTGAGCCGCCGCCAGGTGGCATCCCGATCAATTTCGTCACTTTGCAGGAACAGCTGTTGAGGTATCCAGCCAGTCAAGATACTAAGGTCTGTGCCAGAATTGCTGCCTGGAAAGTCATACCCACCACGGACTTTTAGGTAAGCCTTCTCAACGAGGGCGGGCCAGATCACATTAGGGTGTTGACGGTCAACAACATAGAGGGTGCGGTCGTTGGAAGAGGACGGAAGGCGATCGTCGATGACGACCTTGCGGAAACACCCGTTGAAGAACATCCGAAATACATAACGGCCATTCTCAGATACGCCCGGCTGGCCATCCTCTGAACTAGCTGGGAACATCAGCGCCGGAAGTATAGATGTAGGGCCTGGTCGAAGATGCCTCATGCTGGCACACAGACTTGCGACCACTGAACAATCTGTGGTTATATCTTGGACTAGGTCATGGTCATCCGTTGGTTCCGAGCCTGTACCATGTCCGGGCAGTTCCTTGATGAGGTCGGAGGGTCGTTTCCACCCGGAAAAGACGGCCTTCTGTTTAGGAGAAAGAGTGAACGAGGATTTATCACTTTTGAATTAAATCAGCGAACTCAGTAATTATAACAGGACACGTGTGAGCGACTTACCTAAATATGTCGCCACGGAAATACACAGGATCGGGGTCCGATTCCCATGGGGGAAAGGTGCTCCCGTGGAGGCGAGAGTTGCGGTACAGGATGTTCTTCTCACTTGTGGGAATCTGGCGGGTCTGTCGTGGCAGCTCAAGCTTCCTTTTCACACTGCTGGTGGTATCTGTCCGGCGAGTCGATTGCTTCAAGCTCTCGGCCGTCAGGATCAACTCCTCACACTTCTTGCTCATGCGTTTCTTGTCTGCCGGGCTGGCTGACTGCCTGGCAGCTTTCATATAGAGCTCTGCGGCGGCTATGACATGGTCAAGCGCGTCCTTGCCGGCGCAGGACGAGGCCAAGCGCTCATGCTCCTGAAAGTCCATGTGTGATTAGACGGCCACAGCTAGGCGTTCCGGGGTGGGAGGAGGTATCTACCTGGGCCTTTGCCTCCATGGAGACGATGTGTGCCATGAATCGATGAGTCGAGGGTGTGTGTTCTTGCGGCCCGGCCACACATCCACACATGAATGCTTCTTAGCTGCTCGTGATACTGGCGCCTGCGGTCACTACTGAAACAAACAGTAGCGGATAATCGCGTTGACGCATTGGAAGGGGTGAAGGGCCTGTCCCCTGCCTGCAGAGGTCAGGCCGGACAACTGGAGCAACAGATAAGGCCCGGGCCGAGAGCAATGAGAGGCGGCGAGAGACAGGTCGTGCAGCTCCGTCGTTACAGTGGCAGGCTGGGCACGGGATTTGACATGATGTTGCGGGCAGCCGGTTGTCTACTTGGTAGGATGCGAAGAGACAGTGCCGGCACCTATTATCCAAGGATCCAAAAGGCCCAAGCGCGATCGAGGCTAGATCAAGTGCGCTGGCGCTGGCTCTGTCGCTCCGTCGAGAGGCACACGTCCATGGATGTAACTTTTAAGGCAGCTATACTGTACTATGTAATGCCTGATAAGTATCGACGGGCTCGCTGTTGCCTACATAGTACTAGTCTCGTTACGATGCTCCCGCAATCCGTTGGACCGGACAGCTTTACGGTTTACCTGCTGTGTAGGTACTTACTCTGTGCTCGAGCTTTACTGCCTTGTACATGTACCGAGGATAGTGTACGGTAAGCCGTTGCCGCTTTTAGCCCGAGCTCGGACTGGATCTACCCGACTAGCCCTGTTCTGCACAACCCAAGTACCTACCTAGGTACGTACTTATACACATACCTCGACATGCCTATGCTATTCTTCCGAGTCGTACCGTATAACTATACGGAATAGCAATCATGTCGCTTCGTCGTGCTGAGATGAGATGAATTGGCATGTTGCCAGAAGAAAAACATGTTGAGAACCACGAAGCGCCATCATAAAGATTTTCTTTCTTTCTTTCTCTTTCGTCCCGTTTCCGCCATCTCTTTACAGCCTCAATACAAATCGGGTTCAGCATCCACCCAGCCAGAGCCATTACAGTCAAGGGGAGATGTCCTATCTGCTCAAAGCCGAGAGTGAGGTCTTGAAAGTACCAAGAAATTCTTCAGTAGTAACTACTAGGTAGGTGTCGTGTTTCATTAATCTCAGGGCAGCAACTGCAACAAGACGCGGCGGGCCACGCTAGTCCCAATTCATCGCACGTCTCAAAAGCGATCATGCGTCATTGTAGCGCGGCGTTTAGGCGACTACTGAGTAGGTACCTAGGTATAGGGCCATAGGCCATTATAGAGGCCCTGGCTGCCGATGCACGGTACCTAGGTAGGTAGCGACCGAAGAAATTGGCCGAGGTTCAACGCAACGATTCCACAGGCTCGGTCAGATGCGCCGCGACTTTGCGCCTCCGAATCGGTTATCACCCGGCTTCGAGCTCTCACCATGACATAGCCAGAAATGCGACCATAGCTGCCACCCTCTCCGTGATCAGCCCAGCGGAATCCTAAGGGGCCTTTTTCCTTCGCTACGGCACCGACCTGTCCCAATTGCGTTCCCGGAACAGGCCTTGTTCTGCCAAGTGCAATCCGAGCCGGGCGCCCTCATCTGCTGTAGTACCTAGGTAGTCCCGTCCTAGTTGCAACCCGCCCATACAATATAACGGTTAAACTGCCTGGCCGTCGTCTTGGTCACGCGAGTTAACGCCGAATACCGTCATCGCCGACATTTGGCCTTGCTTGCCCACACACCCTCCCCGCCTCTCGAGATATCCGCTCTCCGTGCCTGCTAGGCGACCGCGCTGTCATCCGTCATCCGTCATCCGTCCTCCAATATGGGCGTTCAGTCGAAACCCGCTCACCTTCCTCCGTGGGGCGCTGCCGTGGCCGGTGCTACTGGTGCCGTCTTAGCGAATACCCTTGTATATCCGTTAGACATGTGAGTCGCCTAGACCTCGAACCGTCATATCGTGTCTTTGTTTGATCCCAGGCTTCTTGCTGCGCAACAGGTGCTGACCGCCGACATCTTCGACACAGAGTGAAGACCCGTCTCCAGGTCCAGGTAAAGCGAAAGCCGGGAGATGTACACAGCGACTCAGAACCACACTACACCTCGACATGGGACGCAATCACCAAGATGGTAGCCGAGGACGGCATCAAGGGTCTCTACGCCGGAATGAACGGTGCACTTCTCGGCGTCGCCTCGACCAATTTCGCATACTTCTACTGGTATTCTGTCGTGCGGGAGCTGTATTTCAAGTCAAAGAAGGCTCCTACGCCGCCGTCCACCGCGGCCGAGCTTGTTCTGGGTGCCATTGCTGGCGCCATCGCCCAGGTCTTTACGATCCCCGTCGCCGTCGTGACAACGAGACAACAGACCCAGACCAAGGCAGAGAGGAAAGGGCTAATAGACACGGCTCGCGAGATTATCAATGGTGAGGATGGCCCATCTGGCCTATGGAGAGGGTTGAAGGCCAGCTTGGTTCTGGTAGTGAACCCAGCAATAACGTACGGCGCATACGAGCGCTTAAAGACTGTCATCTTCCCAGGGAAGGCACGGTTGACTCCGGGAGAGGCATTCTGTGAGTCCCTAAACCCTATCTAAACCTCCCAGACGCTGACTTTTGTAACCTTAGTATTGGGCGCCATGTCCAAGGCGCTGGCTACCATTGCGACCCAGCCTCTTATTGTCGCCAAGGTTGGCCTACAGTCCAAACCCCCGCCGCAACGCCAGGGCAAGCATTTTAAGGGTTTCGTCGAGGTGATGCAATTCATCGTCAAACACGAAGGGCTTCTCGGCCTCTTCAAGGGCATTGGCCCGCAAATCCTGAAGGGCCTTCTGGTGCAGGGTATTCTGATGATGACCAAAGAACGGTACGAGAGCATGCTGTTGTAATATGTGGCTATCGCTGACAAAACAACTTCTATAGGATGGAACTCGTGTTTATCCTCTTGTTCCGATATGTTCGCCAGCTTCGGTCGCAACAACTGGCCAAAGCGGCCGGATTGGCGGCCAAGGCCAGGGCTACATTGCCAGTTACTACCAAATAGAAGAGCGTTGGAACTGGGATTGCCTACCGTATTTAAACTCTTAGAGGCCAAGATCTATCCACCGGTGATCTTGGCCCGCGTAGATATATATATACACATATACATAGGCTACTGGGCGGGTTATTGTACTTGATTGTGCTTCGGGGCGGGTTATTGTTATTTTATATTTGCATGTATCTCGTGGAACTCTAGTTCATTTCGCGCGGAAGACAAGTAGAGAAATGAAGTGTAGGTTTGATGCCTCATCACAAGAAATATTACATAGGGACTTCTGAGATGCCACCTGCGCCGGTATGAATACAAATTGGCGGCTGCTGGCAGCTGTCCCTACAATGTACCTACTGGGGTAAGGCCCCTGTGCCGATGCCCCACCTTGAAGGCTCTCTGTACCCATTTCGCTTATTTTTGCACCCACAATCGGGAAAACTCCCTTAGTCCTTGTGCGAACGACCATTTCTCAACAACCGCACTGATCCCCGTGGCATTCTCCTTCCCCCAAGCATCACAGCCCGTCAACCGTTGCAATGGCGAGTATGTATTTGTGGTGCCCCTAAATGATACTGTCAATGCTAATTTCGTCCTACAGAATCCAAGAACTCGTCCCAGCACAACCAGTCTAAGAAGGCGCACCGGAACGGGTATGTTGTCACCAAATTCAAGACGAGAACCGCCCAACACGACGCCGAATTTTCCATTTTCGCAATTTTTATGAGGGGGATTCCTGGGAATCTGGACTAATATACCCGGCTCGCAGTATCAAGAAGCCTAAGACCAACCGATACCCCTCGCTGAAGGGTACCGATCCCAAGTTCCGCCGCAACCACAGATATGCCCTACACGGAACAATGCGCGCCCTAGTACGTCAGCCCTCACACATGGGACAAGTTACTCCCCGAGGTCCAGAGACACAACTAACACCACCGCAGAAAGAGAAGGCGGAGGGCAAGCGCGAGACAGTTTAAGGAATCGATTAGACGGTATTGGGGCTACGATGCTGCGGATGGACAACAGGGCACTTTCGGAAAATGTGCGGACATGATCAATGGAGTCAACGGCCTTGCATTTGTCTATGGAGAACATGAACGACTGAGTAGCCAAAAATGAAGCTACCGTCGTGCGCAGCCGTCTTCTTTGCTGGCTATATTATCCTGTGATGAGGTTCCTCGTCCCTTTCCCCGAGCCGCTCTCTCCGTCCTTCCCCGCCCCCTTCCTTCTACGTGATCATACCACAAAATGGCATTAGTGTGTACAGCTCTGGGCCTTCTTCCATGCCCATTTGCTGAAGGATTTCTTCTCGTGCCAAGAACAACTTAAGTCCGTCTATTACCAAACACCCGTGCTTCCTTTTACCCCAAGGCAAGGGTGCATGGAGACTGGCCTACATGTTAAGCGCATTCTGGGATGTATTTTCGGCTAGATCAAATCAGCCCGAGGATCAGGTATAGCTGCTGGGTGCCCTGCAGTGCCCACAGTGCGGCCCAAATAGGCTCCCGGTGTTGCCCTGCGAGGTTAATGCCCTAGGTAGTGAAGGTAGCTTTGAGCACTGATGGTGGGCTGCTGATATACTATATAAACTTAAGCAATCGGGCAATGCAAACATCTGTTGGGGGCTAAGTGCATGGGAAACGCGTGTACTCGGAACGGATTTGGCCCCCGAGGCGTGTTTCGACTTTGGGGGAGTATTAAACAGATCCTGTGTCAGATGCCACAACTAAAATAGCTCATCAGCCAAACCAGATCTCAAAGATATGATCGACTCAATGAGAATCAAAGTTGTAGGAAGCATTGACACCACGATGCGGCGAGGCTGTGCCTGGCCACGTTTCTACGGGCGTGGAGCGGCGTGCCTTGGTACACAGTTGGGTAGGTGTCTTGTGGCAGGGCGCAACCTTGCTATAACACCGAAATCACTTCAGGTGTTGCGTGTTGCCTGGATGGACAGTTAGGTGTGTAGCTGCGGGTAGGGCGAGTAGGTACCTAACGATGGCCGTGTCTGGGCCAATGCCACTGCGCACCTTGGTCGCCCCGAATTGTGTGTGTACCCTCCAAGGACCAACCTAAATATATCACAGAGGGGCCAGAGGGACATTTGCTGCCGGTACAGAGCCAGGTCTCCCAACTGGAAACCACGAGATCATGTGCTATTGGTTGGCTGGTTGGTTCTATAGGTACTTAAGTAGGTACGGTTCTAGGCTTTACCAATTTCCTAGCGCGCGACAAATTGGGCTTAGCGCATTTTCCGCTTTTGCTTAGACTTGGCTTAGGCTATAATCAGTTAGGTGACGGGGGATCTGCCCGTGGGCATTTATACATTATTTATGTAGAAATAAACGGTTTTTACAACGGTTAACAAGTTTTAACTATTAATTAAAACGTATAAACTTTTAAAATAAGTAAATTATATAAATATTTAAATAAAAGTGTATTAAATATAAAATATATATTAATTAATAAATATATTTTGTTTATAATTTATTAATATATAGTTTAATTATTTATTTTAAAAAAAAATTATATTTTAATTATTTAAATATAATACTTTTTTACAAAGTTATTAATATTATTATAAAAATTATTAATAAGCGAAAACATTAATTAAATAATTTTTAATATAAATTATATTTTTTAATTTAATATTTATTATAATATTAAAATTTTATAAATTATTATAAATTGATAATATAATTACGTTATATAATTAAAATGTATAACTAATAAAAAAAAAAATATTTCAAAAATAAACCGAAATTACTAAAAAACCAAAATTACGTAATAAAATTATTTAATAAAAATGGATTATTAAAGGTAATTTAAGTAAATAAGTAAATATAATCATTAAAAATTATTAAAAACAATTAAAATAAACAAATAAACATAATTATTAAAATAAATTAAAAATAATTAAATAATTACAATTATAATAAAAAAAAATAAAAAATAAATATATATTAAAAAATAAGTTTTTATATTTAAATATTTATTATTTTACTTATTAATTTAAAAATTAAAATAATAAATTATTTATAATTTTAAAATTTATATTAATTGTTATTTACGCGTAGTTTTTATTAATAAACTTATTTTTAATTAAATAACGTTTATAATATAAAACTAATTAATATAAATAATAAGTTTATTTTGTATTTAAATAAAAAATAATTATATAAGTAATATAAAAAAATAAAGAATATTAAATATACGTATATAATTTTTAATAAAACTAAAGTTATATATGTTCGTTTAATATTATTTAATTTACGTACACGTTTTATTTTGCAAATAAAAACCTTTTTTTATAAAAAACTTTGTAAAAGTTTTTATTATTAAGTTTATTTTGCATTTTTTCGTATTTTTATATAATTATATATAATAATTTAATAATAATAAAAAAAATTAATTAAAACTAACGTATAATATAAATTTACTACTTATATAAACTTATTATTTACTTTTTAGCACTTTTATATATATATATATATTGCAAACTAATAATATAACTACGTTACACATTTAAAATGCATAACTAATAAAAAGAAAAAACATTTTAAAAATAAACCAAAATTATTAAAAAGCTAAAATCACGTAATAAAATTACTAAATAAAAGTAAATTACTAAAAGTAATTAAAATAAATAAGTAAATATAATTACTAAAAATTATTAAAAGTAATTAAATAATTAAAATAAATATAATTATTAAAACAAACTAAAAATAATTAAGTAATTATAATTATAATAAAAAAAAAATAACTATATAATAAAAAATAAGTTTTTATATTCAAATATTTATTATATTATTTATTAATTTAAATATTTATTTAGTTTTTAAAATTAAATTAATAAATTATTTATAATTTAATAACTAATATTTAATTTTATTTTATATAGCTTTTATTTTTAAATTTACTTTTAATTAAATAACGTTTATAATACAAAACTAACTATATAATATTTAATATATTAAATAACTAAATTATTATATTTTAATAAATTAATTTAATAATTATTAATTAAATTTATATAAAGTAAAACTTAAAAATAATAATATAACTAATTAGTTAATATAATTAATTATTTATAATAAAAAATAGTTAATATAAAGGAATAATATATTTAAAATATATAAAATATTAATATAAAATATAAAAAGCAAAAAAAAAAAAACTAGTAATTAAAAAAAAAAAAATAAATTATAAAATAAACTATTAAATATAATATTAAATAAAAAAAACTTAAAAATTAATAAGTTAATAAAGTTTAATAAAACTTTAAAATAATTTTAAAGCTTTTTAATTTAAATTAAAATATATTAAGTATTTTATAATAATATATTTAAAAGCAATAATAAATATATTATATATATAGTTAAATAATTATAAAAAAAAGCATTAATATAATTTAAATTATATTTATTTTAAATAATATTTAAATTAAAAAATTAGTAATTTAAAAAAATAATAAAAATATTTATATTATATAACTTTTTTAAAAAGTTATTAAAAATATTATTTTTAAATTTAAAAAAAAAATAATAAATATAATAAAAACTATTAAAACTTTAATAAAAAAAAACTATATTAATATATATAATAAACTTTTAATAACGTACTGGATAGGTGAGCTGCGCGGACGGGTGAGCTGCGCATTTTTTTGCATTTTTATACGTAAAAACGAAATAACTTAACTAAAACATAAAAAATCAATTTAATTCAATCGGAATTATATTCGCTAGATGCTTCTATATTATTTTAATATATATAAGCATTATGTCCAGGCTTACTGCAAATTCTATAATACTGTTTACGTGTAATATTCTTTTTTGTATAACGATTACTCAACTGTATTTCTTTACTTATTTAGTTATTAATAGCCTTTTTAGTTTTCTAATTTTACGCTTCTTATATAGTAAATAATCCTTTAACCTAAAAACGTTTGTTTTTTATATAGTAACGGTAGTTTAGTTTATAATTTGCTTTTTAAAGTTTAGTTACTTTTATTTCTAATAGTATAACTTAGTGCTTTAATAGCGAAATACCTTTTGTAATTAAGTTAATTGCATTTAAAACAGCTATTAGAAAGCTATTCTAGTATTATACGACCTTTTCTTTAATATATTGGGCTTAAAAATATGTATCCTTTTTATTATATAGCGTTTTTAACTTCTAGATTTAAGATTTATTGGATAACTTTAAAGGTATTTTGGTTGAAATTTTAAGTGGAAACTGCGAAATAATATACATTGGATTGTATAGAATAAAACTAAACCCTTTAAAGCTTGCTTAGATATTTTGTTTAGTTATTAAAGCTTTGTATGCTTTGTAAAATAATGCAAGAAAATCTTCTTTTCTAATGTGCATAATATAAACCTAGGCTAATTTGTTAATTTCTTTGCTGTACAACCGTTTTAGAAAGCTAAAATATTTAATATTAAAAGGCTAAAAATAATATAATAAATAAAAAGGTATATAAAGTGTAATAATGTTGTGTTTTTTAGTATATAATTTAAATATAATAAAGTAATAGCTTTTATACTTATTAAAAATTAAAAAATAATAAATACTTTTTGTATAACAAATAGTATATTTATTAAAATATTTAATTTAATTTAAGCTTTTTTTATTTATAGTTTATTTATTCTTTATTATAATAATTTTTTAAAAAAATAGTAAATAATTATTTTAATATTAAAAAAATAAGTAAATTAGTTTTATTAAAATAATATATAGTAAAATAGTATAACTGTACAAAAAAATAACTTATAATATAAATAACTATTTATAATTTTTTTATTATATAGCTTTTGGTTTTTTTTAATAGTTAAACAAAGTAATAATTATTTTAAATAATATTTTTTTTATTATAAAGCTTATTTTATTAAAGTTATAAATATTTTCTTTTAATATACTTTTAATTATAATTATATTTTATATAAAGGTAAACTATATTTAGTATATATTAGAATTTTTGTAAAAAACTTATTAGTAATTAATTTAGTAATTAAAACTTATATAAAAAGCAGATTATTATTATATAAAAGTTAAAGCTTATTTAATTTTAATTAGAGGTATATTACGTATATAAAGTAGTAAATTAGTTATATTTTCTATATTATATAACTTTAGTAAAAATGCTTATATATTTAAGTTAAAAATATATTATATAATTAATTTTTTTTTATATTTTAATAATTAGTATAATTTTAAACATATTGTGTTATATAATGTAATTCTATTGTAGTAATTATAAAGCGTAGCTTTAAGAACATTATAAAGTTTTGTAGCGCATTATATAAATATTTTTTAGTTTTGCTGTAAAGCTTGTAATATAAGCTATATATTATTATTTTTATATAATAAAAGTATATTTAATTATTAAAATATATGCGAAATAAAAATGTATATATAAAAATGTAGAAAAGTGCGCAGCTTACCCGTTTACGCAGCTCACCTATTTAGTATGTTATATTATAATATAATTAATTATAAATAATAAAACTAAAATTATATTATTTTATTAAAAATTAAAAATAATAATAAAAAATAAAATTTTAATAAAGCTTTAATTTAAAATTTTTTTAAAATATATAATAAAAGCTATATAAATTAATATATATTAATATAAATAATAATAAAAGTATTAAAAAAAAACTAATAAAAATTCAAATTAAAAAAAAAAAATATAATAAATAAGAAAAAAAAATAAAATTAGTTATTTATAATATTAAAAATATATTTAAAACTTATAAAAATTAAAGTAATAAAAAAATAAAACTTTAAAAAAATTAAATATTATAATTATAATAAAAAAAAACATTATATATAAAATTATAAAAAGCTTTAAAAAAAATAAAATAAAAGTATAATAAAATAAATAATATTAATAATAATTATAATATTATAATATAATTAAGTTTAATTAAAAAAATAATAATAAAAAATAAAGTTTATTTTTTGTCGGAATAGGATTATTGTGTTGGTTGCAACGCAATTCGTACGGAACAATAGGTCTCCGGACTTAGTACGAATTAGGTCTTTTACCCCTGTACGGAAAGGCATAAAAGGGGAGCTTCCTACTTCTTTGTTGTACGATTAGTTTTCCTTTTTTTTCTTGGAGTGGCATAATAAGTAAAAAACTGTGTTCACTACTTTTGCAGGCGTGTATACCGCTTTGGAAATATGTATACAACTTTAACTAAATACTAATTAATATTTAAACTTTATTTTTTTTGTATATTAAAATTAACTTAAATGTAAAAATGAATTTTATTTAGTATAAATTAGTTATAAATAATAACGGGATTTTATTTAGCATTTTAAGGGCTGTATATCCTGTATTACACTCGGTTCTTCGGTAGTGCTAATAAGATAAAGAGATTAATTACCCTTTTGTGCACTAGGATTAACCTAAACGCGAATGTATAATTGATGGCGCGTAATTATGCCAACCTAACTACCTGTCGTACGCAAGCCAAACAACACCTTTCCCCCCCCCTTTAACCACCTATCGTACGAAAAGCCAAACGATACCCCTTTAAACCACCTGTTGTACGCAAGCCAACGACACCCCCTTCGACCACCCGTTGTACGCAAGCCAAACGACCCCTTTCGACCACCTGTTGTACGAAAAGCCAAACGACCCCTTTCGACCACCTGTCGTACGAAAAGCCAAACAACCCCTTTTGACCACCTGTCGTACAAAAAGCCAAACGACACCTTTACCCCTTTAACCTTATTGTTGCATACCTAGCTAGACGATACCTTTAATTACCTGCCGTACGAACAACCAGACAGCACCCCATTTCCAACCGTTATCGCCACGCACTAGGCCAGGCGATACCCACTAATCCTGTCTGTTGTACGCAAGCCGTATGACATATATTATATATTCGGGCCCCCCTTCTGTACAGAGGCACCTTAACGAAGGTCCCTACGTACATAAAAGGGCCTCTCCTTTTCTTTTATAAGGAGGCCTTGACGGAGGCTTTAGGCAGGGGAGTAGGGAGTATTACTCCCTATTGTACGGAGCCTTTGACAAAGGCCTCTCTATACAATAGGGAGAGAACACCTTCTCTCCCTTAAAAAGAAGGTACCTGACCTTTTTTTTGTATAAAGGAGCCTTGACGAAGGTTTTTCTTTACAGGGAAAGGGTTACAAATACCCTTTGTTTCTCGTACGGATTGCGCACCGTACAAGGTAGGTTTCTTAGGTTAAGAAGGTATAGGTTTTTTTCTATAGCTAAAAGCTACGCATACAAAGCGTATTTGTGTATTTACTGTCGTACAACCTAGAGATAGGCCAGGTTGCAACTAAAAAAGATTTTTCCTAGTGTCGGAATAGAATTACTATATTAGTTGCAACGCAATTCGTACGGAACAATAGGTCTCCGAACTTAGTACGAATCAGGTCTTTTACCCCTGTACGGAAGGGCATAAAAGGGGAGCTTCCCACTCCTTTGTTGTACAACTGGTTTTCCTTTCTTTTCTTAGAGTAGCATAGTGAGTAAAAGACTATATTCACCACCTTTGCAAGCGTGCATGCCGTTTTGGAAATATACATGCAACTTTAACTAAACATTTTTAATTATAATTAATATTTAATTTAAAATTAAATTTATTAAATTTATTTATATATAAATAAGTTATTAATAATTAAAAAAAAAAAATACTTATATAATTATATAAATTTATTATATAAAATATATTTATAAACTATAATAAATAATATATAAAACTAAATAATGTTTAAAATATAAAAAAAATAAAAAAACAAAATATAAAAATAAAAAAATAAAATAATACTTTAAATATAATAAAAATATAATAAATAATTAATAAGTTTTAATTTAAATATTATATTAAAAATATTAAAAAAATAAATTAAAAAAATATTTTAAATAAAATTTTAAATATATATATAATTAATATAATTATTAAATATATTAAAAATAAATAAAAAGTATAATAAAAAATTTTTTTATAAAAAGATTATTAAATTATTTTATATTAAATAAAGTTTAATAAAAAAAAAGAAAAATTAAAAATATATTTAAAAATATATTTTTTATAAAATTATATTTTAAAATTAAATATTAAATTAATTTAATATTAAATAATTATAAAATAAATTTAATAGTTAATATAAAAATAAATACTTTTAAAAACTAA
>MU281487.1:0-32357 GCA_022385595.1 Xylaria palmicola
TATTTATTATTACTTTTAAATATATTATTATAAAATATTTAATATATTTTAATTTAAATTAAAAATCTTTAAAATTACTTTAAAGTTTTATTAAATTTAAATAATTTTGTAATTTTTAAGTTTTTTTTATTTATAATTATTTTTATTAGTTTATTTTTTTAATATAATTTGTTTAACTTTTTTTACAATTATTAGTTTTTTTCTTTTTGCTTTTTTTATTTTGTGTTAATATTTTATATATTTTAAATATATTGTTTTTTAATATTAATTAATTTTTATTAAAAATAATTAATTATATTATTGTTTTGTAATTTTAAAGTTATTATTATTAATATTTATATATTTATTTTAAATATTAGAAAATATTATTATTTTAAGTTTTATTAAATATAAATTTAAATAATAGTTATTAAATTAACTTATTAAAATATAATAACTTTATTATATAATATATTAAATATAGTATATATTAGTACACTAATGTTAGTTATATATAATGTATAATACTTTTTTGTATTACTGTTTAACTAAGCTTTAAGTTTAATTATACAAACGGTATTTGCCGGCAAAATTCCCTCCTTAAAAGGAGAATTCTACGTGTAAAAGTTCTACTTTCGTACTTAGAAAGTAAATAAATTAATAAACAAAAGTCATTTATTTTACCTTGTTTTTATATGTTTTATCTTTTGTACAATACTGTATATAGCTTATTTACACTAATTAATATTTTTAGTTTAAAAATATAAATTAGCTAAATAAAAACAAAATTATATTTAGTATTTTAAGGATTATATTTCCTATATTATACTTTATTTTTTAATAATACTAATAAAATAAAAAGATTAATTACCCTTTTATACACTAAAATTAACTTAAATATAAACATGTAATTAATAGCGCGTAATTGTACTACTTTAATTACTATTATACGAATTATGCAAAAGTTCGCCCTATAATCAAATCCTTTACATTTGCTACAATATTGTACAATAGTTAATTGCAAAATAGCCGCCTAAAATAGTTGTACAAAGATGCTAAACCCTTTAAAGAACAGCCCTTAGTCCACCCTTCTAACTTCCCTTATAAACCTACTGCAAAGGAAGTCTTAAAAGCTATTAGTATTCCTTTAACTAATGTATAACAAAAAATCAACCCTTTTGCATATAATAACATTTTATATAATCTTTATATAGTAATTTAAAAGGATATAAACATATAAGCTGTATATCTTTTAGCTAAATATAAAAAAAATTAGTACAACTTTTAAAGTCTTTAAGAAAACCTATTAAAAAACTTTAAACTAGCTGGAATTTAAACCTTTTAATAAATTAATAGTAAAATTATTACATAAATTTATAATATAATCCGTATAAGAAGTATTTTAAATTAAAAGCTTGTTTTTTACTTTAAAAAAAACCGTATTGTATAACTAATAAAAAGCAAATTTATCCTTATATATAAACTTTAACTCCCTATACAAAAATCTTAAACGTCACTTACTTCTTTAAAAATAAAAAGCATTATATAATAATAAACCTTTTTTACTTTAAACTAATAACTTATAAGCTAGAATATACTTGTATAATAAAAAAGCCTTATTATTTCTATACTTAAAATGTAATTATAATTTTAAAAAAACCTTTATATGCAACTTTAAAGAAAACCCCTTTTTTAAAAAAACATATTATTATATAATAATTTAAAACTAAAAGTATACTTTTAAAAAGTATTTCTTTTAATTAAACGTTACTAGTTTTTTGCTTTAAATAACAATTTTATTATATAATCCGGAAATATACCGCATTTTTAACTAACAATAAAATACTTAGTTTTTTAATATCCTTTGTAAACCTTTAAACAACTAACTATTTATACAATATTAAATCTTAAAATAGCTATATTTTAAATTTAAGTCCTTTTTATATATAATATTCAAAACAAAGTCATTCTTTTAGCAAAATACTAAGTATTCCTAAAAACCTAGTAGAAAAACGGGAACTACTTTAGAAAGCTGTATAATTTATTGTATAATAAAGTATAATAATTTATAAATTTCTGCTAAAAGCTCGAAATTACAAAAGATTAGTTTTATATAGTATTCCTAACTATTTTTACTAATTGTACAAAAAACTACTATATGTACTATATTAAACCTAATTGTACGTAGAAAGAAATGTACAATACTATAAATTTATATTTTAATATAATTACAAACTATAACTAGTATTAAACAAACTAAATAAATATTACTTTTATATAAACATATTAATAGAAAAAAGACCGTACTTTATATAAAGCACTAAAAATTATAATTAATAAGTTATTTAAAGTGTAAAAAGCACTTAATACAAAATATATAAACAAAATACACTTTAGTACAATAGTTATAAAAGTATACAAAAGTATATAAAAGTTTAAAACAGTGCTTATTTTCTAAAAACCTATATATAAAAGCTTTTTCTTTAACCTTTATACGTACTTATAAGTTAAAAGTAACTTACTAAACAAATACTTTGTATAAAAAGTAGAAAATATATATTACATAAACCGACGCTACAACTAAATTAACCGTTATTTTATACAAAATAAAAATATTGTATAATACTTTTAAAATACTTAAAAGCAATACTTTATTTAAAATTATATAAATACTTACTTTTAAAAAAATATTTATACAAATAAAAAATACTTTATTTATTAAAAAAAAAAGTATTAATTAACTAATTATACTTTTTAAAAAAAATTTTGTATAAAAAGTTAATATTTTAATACGTATAAAATAATATATAAAACTAAGCTTAGTTTAACAAAGTTTTTAGTTTACCTTATAAAGTATAAAGGCTACTTTAAACTATATAAAAATAAAAAAAAATAAAACCCCTTTTTATACAACGAAAAAACGGCGTAATATTTGTTAAACAGTACATTTCTACATTTTACTACAAAAGAAAATATTTAAATAATAATGCTAAATAAGCCTTTAAACTAATTTATACTTAATAACCAGTATTATATAAAGTATTAAAGTATTATTTAGAATATAAGCGTTTTAAAGTTTTTAATTATAAGAAAGCTACAAGTAAAAGCTTATATATAAAAGAACTTTTATATAAAAATTACTTAAACCCCCAAATTAGCTAAAATCAGCTTTAATAGTAGTTATATAATAATATTTATAAGTATAATAAACATTAATAACTAAATTAGTTGTATAATATTCTATATACTTAATACTTTTACTTCGTTTTTATTTTTACTAAAAAACGCAAACTGCTTAGAAATATACTTTAATAATATAAAAAATATTATTATATAAAAAAATAAAAGTATTATTTTTATTATACGTAAATAAAAACATTTATTCTTTAATATAAGCTTGTATAAAGCAGTAAACTACTTTACAAAAACTAAATTACAATAGTTATATAAACGCTTTAAACACCTTTATACAAAATAATTATATAAAATACTATTTTATGTAAAATATAAAGTTAAATAACTAATTTTAAAAAAAATCTAAAAGTTTTACTATTATTATTAAATATATAATAAAGCACTACGCCGCTTTAAATTTATAATTAAAAACAATTATAAGTTTAATTATAAAGTTGTTATTAATATTATACAAATAAAAGATTAATTAGTACTATATATAATTAATATTATAATATTATTCCAAATAACTATTTTTTTAAAATTTATATTTATATAAAATACTTAAAAAACATTATATAAATGCTAAATTAATGTATACTAAAAACCATTTAATAACATTATATATAACCTTAGTATAAACTTTACTTTAAATAAGTTCCGAAACTATACTAAGATTATAGGCGTATAATACTAAAAAATGCTTATAAAGGCACACTAAGCAATTAGAAAAATAGAACGAGCCTACGGACCGTTAAAACGTACGTACAATATACTTCGAAAAGAAATCAACGTATAAACAAACAATAAGTCAATTTTGCAAATAGCAGTTAAAGCCTTAAACAATACAGCAAAACTAAACGGTTTTATACTAACCTTTTTTGTATTCGGTGTATACTTTTGTATTAACGAGAATTCACCCCTTTCCTTAACCCTTATACAAAAAGCAGCAGCTATTTAAAAAGTAATAAAAATACTATAAAAAAATCGTACAAAAGTTGAAATTAACTATATAATCAAGGAACGGAACGGTCCAACATTATATAATGTACTCACTTTCCCCCTACAAAACAAAATCCTTATATAAAAAAAGAAGGGAGGCTAAAAAGGCCTATACGAAATAAAAGCAATTAAAAATTTAAATGTAATTGTTGTTTTAATTAACAAACTAATCCAATTTAAGTATACGCAAGTCAAGCCGTACTATTATACAAAGGATAACTATATAATAAATATAAAAAAAAATAATTTACAACTTGTTTAACTAATAGTTACTCAGAAAAAACATGGATAGCTAAGAAAAAAACTTGCCGCTAACTTGTTATACGAAAGCTAAATAGCAAAGACCTTTTTAGCTTAAAAGAAGTAACAAGCTTTAAAGCTAGTAATTAAACTTTGTACTAATAGAATTATTACAACTTTAAACAAACTTTTTAAGGAGTTAAATACAACGGAGATCAATAAGCTTGTTATACAAAGTATTTTTAAGTTTATTACGTATAACCCAGCTATATACGGCAAAAAACACGTTTTTAAGTCTTACTTTATATAAAAAGTAAAAAAAAAGAATACTAAACTGTATAAGAAATTAAAACTTATTATACAAAAATACAATAATACTAAAAAAAGTACGGTGTTAACATAATTACTAACAATTTAGCAAATAAGCCAACAGTTAATCCTTGCTTTTAAACTTACTTTTATACAAAACTTCGAAGCATTGTATAAACTATAAAATATTATTTAAATGTATGTACAATTGACGGACAAACTATTGCACAATATATTTACATATTTACTTTTAAAGCTTAAAAATAAATACTTTTTTAAAACGATTTTACGGATTATATAACCGTTATATAGCTTAGCAGAATTAAGGTTATACTAATTTAAAACCTATTATTAGCATTACTAAAAAAAGCTTAAAATATAAGTGTTTACGTATAACTTATGCTTTTTATATATGTACAATAGTTTAAACACCTTTAGAATTACTGAAATACAAACGGACGACATTTTCAGTTTTGCTATATTAAACTTCTTTGTATAAGAGGAAAAGGAGCTTTAGCAAGCCAATTTCCGTGTAAAGCTAAAAAAGACCCTATTGCCCAACTACCTAATTAAATTTAATAGTAGAAAAATTTTATTATACAAAAGTAATATTATATTAACTTAGAAAGGCTAAGCAAAAAACTTAAAAGAGATTAACCCTTGTATAAAAGGATTTACCTAAACTTACGTTTTCTAACGAGCATACAACGCATATATTAGCAGTATATGTTAACTAAAAGCTGTGTATAACCTTGCTATAGTAGTATAAATAACTAAATTACAGTTGTATAACGTTAAAACGTTAAACAAATAAATTAAATAATAAAAAAATAACTTAATAAAAGGCCTTATATTTATTCCTTTTGACTTTTATTATACAAAGCTATTTGTATTTATAAACAGTTCTTTTGCCAATAATTTGGATTTAACTTTATAGCTTGGATTTATTATTGTACTAATAATCGAGTTTTGTACAAAAGATTTAATAAACCTAAACTTTGAAATTTAAGGCAATATTATATATTGGAACTTAAGTAAATATAAATGCGTTATATAAAGCGTTTTAGTTAGTGAATTGTATAGTATAGTTAATAGATTTGATAATACTATTGCTTTTTGTATAACTTTTTAAAATATTATAAAGGCGTTAAACTTGCTTTTAATTTTAATTATATTATACTTAAACTTAAAATTATTGTACAACTATTTAATTAAACTAAAAACAATATAGAAAAAAAAACTAATAATTAATATTATGTTTTTTTAAAAGTTGTACAAAAAGAAAAAGATTTTAAAAGTATAATAAATTAATAAAAAAAATAACCTTATAAATATATTTATAAAGCGCGCTTTAAACTAAGTATTAAAAACGTTAATATTTATAAATAAATTGCTTGTATAAATAGAAGCACTAGTTAAGAAACTATAAAGCTTACGTATAAAAGGCTGCTTTAGCTAAAAAGTAAAGCTATTTTTTTATTGAATTCACTTTTTAAACAAGTGTTGTATAAAAGGATATTATAACTAAAAAGAAAAAAAGCCAGTATTAATATACTAATATTAGTTATATGTAATATATAATACCCTTTTATACTACTGCTTAGCCAAGCTTTAAGCTTAGTTATATAGGCGGTACTTGCCGGCAAAATTCCCTTTTTAAAAGGAGAATTCTGCGTACAAAGGTTCCACCTTTGTACTTAAAAAGTAAATAAATCGATAAATAAAAGTTATTTATTTTACCTTGTTTTTGTATGTTTTATCCCCCGTACAGTACTATACACAGCCTACCCACAGTATAATAAATTGGTTTTATATTATAAAATGTTATTTAATTAAAAGTAAACTTAATAATAAAGCTATATTTAATAATACTTTATATAAATTGTTAAATTATAAATAACTTATTAATTAAGTTTTAATAACTGTTTTAATATTTAAATTAATACGTAAAACAGTAAATATTTAAATATAAAAATTTATTTTTTTATATATAGCTATTTTTTTTTTTATTATTTGTTATTTATTAGTAGTTTTTATATTAATAACTTTAAAATTGCTTTAAATTACTTGGATTACTAAATTACTTTTTAGCCGCTTTAAATGTTTTTACGTTTTTAAACGCTTTTTACTTTATTAGCTTATATAAACTTATTAGTTTATATTACGTGATTTTGGTTTGTTTTAAAAACTTTATTATGTTTTAAATTATATATTGTTTTTTTCTTTGTATTATATTTGGCTTTTTAAATAAGTTTTTTCTTTTTAATTCGTAATATTAATATATATTAATTCGCATAACTTTTATTATATATTTTAAATATTTTTTAAATTAAAGTTTTATTAAAATTTTATTTTTTATTATTACTTTTAATTTTTAATAAAATAAAATAATTTTAGCTTTATTATTTATATTTAGTTATATTATAATATATTAACAGTTTATTATATATATTAATATAGTTTTTTTTTATTAAAGCTTTAATAATTTTTATTAAGTTTATTGTTTTTTTTTTAAATTTAAAAATAATATTTTTAACAACTTTTTAAAAGAATTATATAATATAAATATTTTTATTATTTTTTTAAGTTATTAATCTTTTAATTTAAATATTATATAAAATAAATACGGTTTAAACTACGTTAATACTTTTTTTTATAATAAAAAAACTATTTATATAATACGTTTATTATTACTTTTAAATATATTATTATAAAATACTTAATATATTTTAATTTAAATTAAAAATCTTTAAAGTTATTTTAAAATTTTATTAAATTTAATTAACTTATTAATTTTTAAGTTTTTTTTATTTAAAATTACTTTTATTAGTTTATTTTTTTAATATAATTTGTTTAACTTTTTTTATAATTATTAGTTTTTTTCTTTTTACTTTTTATATTTTATATTAATATTTTATATATTTTAAATATATTATTTTTTAATATTAACTAATTTTTATTAAAACTAATTAATTATATTATTATTTTATAATTTTAAAATTATTATTATTATTATTTATATATATATTTTAAGCATTAAAAAACATTATTATTTTAAGTTTTTTTAAATACAAATTTAAATTATAAATATTAAATTAACTTATTAAAATATAATAACTTTATTATATAATATAATTAATATAATATAATAAATTTGTTTTTTATTATAAAACATTATTTAATTAAAAGTAAATTTAAAAATAAAATTATATTTAATAATATTTTATATAAATTATTAACTTATAAATAACTTACTAATTAAATTTTAAAAACTATTTTAATATTTAAATTAAAAAGTAAAATTGTCGAAATAGAATTACTATGTTGGTTGCAATGCAATTCGTACGGAACAATAGGTCTCCGAACCTAGTACGAATTAGGTTTCTTACTCCTGCACGGAAGGGCATAAAAAGGGAGTTTCTCACTTCCCTATTGTACAACTAGTTTTCTCTTCTTTTCTTGAAGGGTAGTATAGTGAGTAAAGACTGTGTTTACCACTTTTGCAGGCGTGCATGCCGCCTTAGAAATATGTATACAACCCTAACTAAACACTAATTAGTATTTAAACTCTATTCCTTTTATATATTAAAATTAACTTAAATGCAAAAATAAATTTTGTTCAGCATAAATTAGCTATAAATAATAATAGGATCTTATTTAGCACTTTAAGGGCCGTATATCCTGTATTGCACTTTATTCTTCAATAGTGCTAATAGGACAGAAAAATTAATTACCTTTTTATACACTAGGATTAACCTAAATACGAATGTGTAATTAATGGCGCGCAATTGTGCCAACCCGACTACCTGTCGTACGCAAGCCAAACGATACCTTCCCCCCCCTTCGACCACTTATCGTACGAAAAGCTAAACGATACCCTTTTAGACCACCTGTCGCACGCAAGCCAACAACACCCCCTTTGACCACCCGTTGTACGCAAGCCAAACAACAGCACCCTTTTGACCTCGTTATTGCATACCTAGCCAGACGACACCTTTGATCACCCGCCGTACGAACAACCAGACAGCACCCCATTTCCGACCGCTATCGCCACGCACTAGGCCAGGCAACACCCACCAATCCTATCTATTGTACGTAAGCTGTATAATAGACACTATATATTCGGGCCCCCTTCTGTACAGAAATACCTTGACGAAGGTCCCTACGTACACAAGAGGGCCTCTCCCTCTCTCCTATAAGGAGGCCTTGACGGAGGCCTTAAGCAGGGGAGTAGGGAGTATTACTCCCTGTTGTACGGAGCTCTTGACAAAGGCCTCTCCGTGCAATAGGGAGAGAACACCTTCTCTCCCTTAGAAAGAAGGTACCTAACCTCTCCTTTGTACAAAAGAGCCTTAACGAAGGCTCTTCCTTACAAGGAAAGGGTTACAAATACCCTTCGTTTCTCGTACGGATTATAAACCGTATAAGGTAGGTTTCTTAGGTTAGGAAGGTATAGGTTCTTTTCTATAGCTGAGAGCTACGCGCACAAAGCGCATTTATATATTTACTGTCGTACAACCCAAAAACAGGCTAGGTTACAACTAAAAGAGATTTTTCCCAGTGTCGGAATAGGATTACTGTATTAGTTGCAACGCAATTCGTACGGAACAATAGGTCTCCGGACTTAGTACGAATCAAGTCTTTTACCCCTGTACGGAAGGGCATAAAAGGGGAGTTTCCCACTTCCCTGTTGTACGACTGGTTTTCCCTTCTTTTCTTAAAGGGTGGCATAGTAAGTAAAAACTGTGTCTACCACCTTTGCAGGCGTGCATGCCGCCTTGGAAATATGCATGCAACCCCAACTAAACAGAAATAATAAATATTTAAATATAAAAACTTATTTTTTAATATATAATTATTTTTGTTTTTATTATTCGTTATTTATTAGTAATTTTTACATTAATAATTTTACGATCGTTTTAAATTATTTGGATTACTAAATTACTTTTTAAGCGCTTTAAACGCTTTTATACTTTTAAACGCTTTTTATTTTATTAGCTTATATAAACTTACTAGTTTATATTACGTAACTTTAATTTGTTTGAAAAACTTTGTTATATTTTAAATTATACACCGTTTTTATATTTGTGCCGCATTTAACTTTTTAAGTAAATTTTTTTTTATTGGTTTATAATAATTGTAAAACGTTATTCAATTAAAAATAAGCCGAAAAATAAAGCTATATTTAAATAATAATTTATATAAATTGTTATATTATAAATAATTTATTAATTTGGTTTTAAAAACTATTTTAATATTTAAATTAATAAGTAAAATAATAAATATTTAAATATAAAAACTTATTTTTTAATATATAATTATTTTTTCTTTTATTATTTTAATTATAATTATTTAATTATTTTTAATTTGCTTTAATAATTACGTTTTTTTGCTTATTTTAATTACTTTTAATTATTTTTAATAATTGCGTTTATTTATTTACTTTAATTACTTATAGTAATTTACTTTTATTAAATAATTTTATTATATAATTTGAATTTTTTAATAACTTTAATTTATTTTTAAAATATTTTTTTTTTATTAGTTATACATTTTAAATATATTATATAGCTATATTATTTGTTTGTAATACTATATTTCTTTTTTTTAATTTTATTATTTATAATAAATATTTATTAAATAAGTTTTTTTTTTTTTTCCTTTTTTTTTTATATTTTATTATATTATATTTTTAATTATTATTATATAATACGTTATAATATCGCTTTTAAAAATTCTTATTTCTTTTTATATATTATTAAATTTAATACTTTTAATAACTTTTATTTTTATTACGTTTTATTTAATTTATTTTATATTTAAGTTTTTAAATTTAATTATTATAATATTTTTATTAAATATAATTATTTTTATAAAATATTATTTTTTTGTTTTAATTTTATTTGTATTACAAATAAATATTATAAACTAAAAATTAAATATTTATAAGTTTATATAAAGTTATATATTTTTTATAGCTTTTTAAAAAAAACTTTAATAAAATTAAATTACTTTAAAAAATAAAATACAATGTTAAAAAAATGTAATATTAAATTCTTTTATTATAGTTTTTAATTATTTAAAAAAACAAAAGCAACGAATTAAAAATATATATATTTGTTAGTAAAGCAATGTATAATAATTTAATACCGCACGTTTAATGTAAAAATAACGTTAAAATAAATACATATTATATAAATATTTATTTATATTAAAAAAAAAGGAAAAAAAGTTAGATTTTACGTTATATAATAAAGTTTTCTTTTATTATACATTAAACTTACTAAATTATATAAAAATATAGTATATAAATACGTATTATAAGTTAAAGCGTTTTAACTAATTAAAATACTAAGGTTTTAATATTAGCTTTTTTTTTTTTAATTAAAGCGCTTTATTATACTTTATATAAAAAAAAAACTATATATAAAAAAAAAAGAAAAAAAAGTGTTTTTATTAAAAATAAAAATATAACCTTGCGTTAATTTAAATAAATAACTATATAAAAACGGAAAAAAGTTATATAGTTAATATTTTTACTTTTTTATTATATATAATATATATAATAGCTTATTTATTATATTATTATTTATATTATATATAGTAAAAAAAATACAGCTAATAATTATATAATAAAAAGTATTACTTTACTTTTATATATATATAGTTTATAAGTAAAAAAAAAAAAGTATATATTTTTATTTATTATATATTATAAAAAAAAAAAGGAAAAAGCGTACAAAAATAAAAACAATAATTAATTATACTTTATATTTAGTTTTTTTGCATGCTTTTTTGCATTTCTTTTTTTTTCTTTTTTTTTTTAAGTTTATATAACAGTTTAATTGCTATTATTATAATAATAGTAGTAATAATATTAGTATTATTTGCGTTTACGTTTGTTTATATATATATATATACGTACATATATATATTATTATTACTGCTGTTAATAACGTTATATTATTTAATACTTTTGTTAGCTTTGTTATACTTGCTAACTTAGGCCGAACTGTTAATATTTACTAGTTTAACAACTTTATATAACGTTTCGACGTTTATTATATATTTTTACTGTTTATAAAGCAGTTATATACTCGTTATATAATAATATTATTTTATATAAATATATATATTTTATATTTAATATATAATATAATAATAAACTAATATTATATTTTATATAATAAAATAAAAAAAAAACTATAATAATTATATTATTTAAAAATATTAAATTTTAAGTTTTTATAACTAATAACTTAATTAAAGCTAGTTATTACCTTTTATACTAAAAAAACTACTTTTATATACTGCTTATTTAATTGTATAACAAGTTAATAAAGCTTTATATAGCTTATATATACTTTATTTAAAAGGGTTTTCTTTTTTTAGAATGTTATTGCGTAAATAAGTACTAAAACGGCGTTTACGCATTATATATTTAACGTTTATATAGCGCGCAATACAAGTATTACAAATAAGTAGTCTTGCTTTAAAAAAGAAAAAAAAAAAGGGAATACAAAGTTTGTTATGCAAAATTTTTAAAAAAAGGAAAAAAAAGAAAGGGAAAAAGGGGTTATATAATTAAAGCTTTTAAACGTAGTTTTTTTTAAGTGCTTTTTAAAGTATAAATAAAAATTTCTTTTTTTTACTGTTTTTTTATTTTTTTTTATATAATAATTTTTTTTTATAGTTTTTTAATAAGTATTTTAACTTATATAATAAGTTAATTAGTTAAAACTAAGGTTTTTAAAGCTATATTTAATATACGTTTTATAAAAACATTAATTAAATTGTTTTTTTTATTTATTTATTATATTTTAAAAATTTCTTTTTTTTTATATAATTTTTAAAGTAATATAATATTAATTATTAGTTTTTTTTCCTATATTATATTTAGTTTAATTAAATAATTATATAGTAATTTTAAGTTTATATATAAAATAAAAAAAAATAAAAAGTAATAAAAGTAAAGTTATAATTTTTTAAAATATTATACAAAATATAATTATATTATTAAATTTATTTACTATATTATATAATTTATTTATTAAAATACTTTATATAATATATTTATATTTATTTAAGTTTTAATATATAATATTTTTTTTAATTTTAAAGTTTAAACTTTTTTAGTTTTTTATATAAAATTTATTTACTAGTATAATTAAAAATCCTAATTAAAAAGTTAAATTTATATTATTTATAAATAATTTTTTTATAAAAATAAAAAGCTTTATATAAAGTAAATTTAAAAAAATAAATAAAAAACTATAATTTATGTTTTTTATTTACTATTTAATTTTTTTATTTAAAATTTTAATATTATATAACTTAGAATTTATAGTTTATATAACTATTATTAAATTATATATTATTTTAAGCTAATATATATTACTAATATATATATTTTTTGTTTTTTAAAAAATATATTATTATATAAAGTTTTTTATATTAAAGTTAATTTTTGTAAATTGTTTTACTTACTTTTTTTAAATTATTATAATTTTTTATTATATATAATTAATTATATATTATTAAATTTTATAAAGTAATTTAATATTAATATTTATTTAAGCTTTATATATAATTTAGTTTATTTAAATACTTTTTTTTTTTTTAATTAAAAAACTTAAAATTATAAAGCTAAATATATTATTAGTTTAAAAGCTTATAATTTTAAAGTTATACAATATATTTTTAATTATTAGTAAATATAAATTGTATATAAAAACATTTATTTTTAGTTATTTTTAGTAATACTAATAATATATTTTAAATTAATATAGTTTTACTTTTATTAAACTATAAAATAATTATATAATTTAAAGGATTATTTTTTTAAAATACTTTACTTTTAGTTTTTTTAGTAATTATATATAAATTATTTGTATAAGCTTATTTTTAAAATATATATATATTTGTATAATATTTCGAATTTTGTTTAATATTTAGTAATTTTATATTAAAGTTAGTTTTAATATAAAAAGCAACTATTAGTTTATTTAATAAATTATTAATAATTATATAAATATAATGTTTTTTTTAGTATTATTATATTTTTATATAATTAAATGTTTTTCTTTTTAATTTTTTATATAAAATATAATTTAAATATAAAAATATTTATATATTTTACTTTATTATATTTAATTAGTTTAAATACTTTTTATATAATAAAATTATTAATTTTAATTATATTTAATTTTTTAAATAAGTTATTAAATATAATAATAATGTTATTTTTTTAAAGTTTAATTATTAGTTTAAAATTTTATTGTTTTTTTATTATATAAAAAAATACTTTTAATTATTATATATAAATTACTTTAATTTAAAGTTTTTTATATAGTTTGTTTTATTATTTTTATATAACTTTTAATTAAATAAATTATATAACTTTTAAGTTATTTTTTTAAATTATTTTTTTAATTATATAATAATAAAGTTTAACTTATATATATTAAAACTTAATTAGTTTATTAATTATATTAATTATAATATTTTGTTTTTTAATTATTTTTATTTTATATAAACTTTTTTATTTTTTTTTTTTTTATTAAACAAAAACTTTGTTTTATAAAAAAAGTAATAATATATTATATAATACTAGTTTGTTTTTTTAATAAATTATATAATTAACTTTTTTTTTAGCTTGTTTTTTATATAGCATTTTTATTGCTTTTTTAATTACTTTTATATATTGTATAATATTTAAAAAAAAAAGTAAATTTTAATTAATTTATAAATATACTTTGAAAATAAATAAAGTTAATATAAAATTATATAGTTTTACTATATTATTTAATATTTTAATAACTATTTATAAAATTAATTTATTATTTATATAATTATTAATTTTTATATAAAAAATATTATACGTACGTTTTAACAGTTTATATATTTATTTTAATTTATTAATAGTTTAATATACTTTAATAAGTATTTTTTTATATAATATTCTTATTATTTATATTTAGTTTTAAAATTTTTAAAAGTAAAGTTAGTTTTTAAATTATATATAATATAGTTTAAAAGCTTTTAATATACATTAATTTAGTATTTATAAAATGCATTTTAAATATTATATAAAAATATTAATTTTAAAAAAATTACTATTTAAAAAAATATTACTATATTTATTATATATAATATTTATTATTACTTTATAATTAAAATTATAATTATTTTAAATAGTAAACTTAAATTGTTTTAACGTTTAGTTATTTAATTAGCAATAATAGTAAAACTTTTGGATTTTTTTTAAAATTACTAAATTTGCTTTTTATTTTGTATAACTAAGTATTTACTGTAATTTTTTTATATAAAAGTATTTAAATTTCCAATATAATTTATATAGCTTTATTTTTATAAAATAACTAGTTACTTTATATAAAAGTAAATTAAAAAATAAATGTTTTTATTTTTATATTATTAATATTATACTTTTATTTTTTTATATAATAATATTTTAAATATTATTAAAATATACTTTTATATAATTTATATTTTTTAATAAAAAAAAAATAATATTAATATATTTAAAATATAATAAATTATTATATTTAAATTATTTATAATTCGTATAATACTAATTAACTTTTTAGTTTTATTATTTTTAAAGCTAATTTTTATTATATTTAAAATTTAATTAACTTTTAATTATACTTTTTTTATTATTAAAAAGTTTAATATACTAATATTTTATAGTTTTTTTTAATATTTTATATAATAATAATTATATAATAAAAATTAGTTAGTAAATTTATTAACTATATAATTTTAAATATTTTTACTTATTATATAATATAAAAAAATATTATTTATTAAAAACTAAATTATTATTTTTTTGTATTTATAATTAAAGTTTTTTCTTTTATTTAATTTTAAATATTTTTTACATTTTATTAAGTATATTAAAAATTCTTTAAATAAAAATATTTTATTAAAGTAAATTTTATATAAAATAAAATACTAGTTTTTTATAAAAGCCTTTTTTTTTAACGTATATTTTATTAATTAATATTCTTTTTTATAATAAATAAAGTATTTTTTATTTATATAAAAAAATAAAAAAATATTACTTTATTAGTTTTATTAATTAAAATATTTTATATTTAAATTTTTTATATTGCTTTTTGTTTAATTAAGTATATAATACTTTTAAATATATTACTAATTAATAAAATATATATTTTCTTTTTATTAAATTAAATAAAACGTTATATTATTTACTATTATATAAAAATATACATAAAAATTTATAAAAAATTTTTTATACGTAAGTTTTTAAATAATTAAAGTTATTATTAGTTTTAGTATTTTACAATATATACGTACTATTATTATATTTAATTAAACTTTTTTTTAATAGTTTAAATTAAAAATGCGTTATATTTTTAATAGTTTATTAATTATAAAATTAAATACTTTATATAATTTTAGTTTTTAATTTTCTTTTTTTATTTATACAAAAGTAATTATAATTTAGTTTATTTAATAGTAATTATAGTTTATATTAATATTAAAATACGTGTTTATTATATAATAAATTTTTTATTATATATAATTTAGTTTAATATTATAAATAAAGTAGTTTTTTATACAACTTTAAAAAATAAATAGAAATACTACGTAATATTAGTTTTTATAATTTTTAACTTTTAATAAATATTAATAAATAGTTTTTAATATAGTGTTATATAAAGTAAAACTGTATTGTAGTAAAAAAAATGAAAAAAGAAAAAGTTTTTTCTTTTTCGAGGGCTACGATCTATTTTGCTAATATACGTACGGTACTCCATTACTTACGCTGGCAGCGGCAGCTACGTGCAGCTGCTATAGACCGTAGCGCCCGGCGCCGTAGGTAATGCTGTAGCTGCATTACCTACGCGAGCCGTGGCCCTGGCGTGCCAGGGCCCCTGCAAAAGGCCACCCCTTGTGGACCCACATCAGTTTTACTTTATTGTACAATAGGTTATACGGCTTTTTAAAGTAGTTTTGCTCCTTTTTTTACGTTTTTTTAAAAAACTATATACTTTTTTAATATAATAATCCTGTTTTACATATTATATATTAAAAGAATATTAATATAAAAGTTAATTTTTATTTAATTAAATATTATATAAAGAATAAATATTTATTATATAGGTTTTAAAAGGTTATAAAAAATAAAAAATTCAATTACAAGTTAATAATTTAGTTTTTAATATATATTTAATTAATATATATTACTTAATAGTTAATTATATATTTAAAAGTTAAAATTGCTATATAAACTACAATATTTACTTAATTGTTATATATAACTGTTAATTAAACGTAAATAAAACTAAAGTTAATTAATTAATTATATAGCTAGCTAATTTTCTTTGCTTTATTTTCTAGAAAATATAGCTGTTTTACACAATTTATATTAGCTTTGCTAAATAATTTTTAAGTTCTTTTAGTTAAACGCTATTTTTTACTAATATAGTTAGCAAAACTTAGTATATTATATAATTAATTACTCGGAAATTCTTATTTTTTTATTTATTAAAGTTATTTTTATATACATTTACTTATTATTTAAATATATATATTATATAAAAGTATTTAATAATATAATATATAAAATATATATTTTATTACTTTTTTATTATATTATTTAAGTTAAAATTCTTATTATTATATAATACGTAGTTAATATAGTTTTAAATAATATAAAAAAATAAGCCAGTTTTTTTACTAATTTTTTTATACAAAAGCTGCTACGTTTAACTAGCTTTTAAACTTATTAGCTTATAAAAAATCTTATTAGCTATAGTTATTATATAATAGTTATTATTTAGTTTTATAATACAATAGTTATAATTAATTATATTTTGTTTAATATACGTACTTTAATATAGCTAATATATAATAAATAGTTTAATTAATAACAAAGTTACTTATTATTAGTTTTTTGTTATCCGGTGGCTTAATTTTGCTATATAAATAAAATTTGATTTTTTTTCTTTTTAAAGCTTAATTAAATTTTAAGCGTAATTATACAATAGTAATTGAAAATCAATACAGGAATCCCGTTTATTATAAAAACTAACCCGTTTTTTAACTTTATTAATTTACGTTTGCTATTACAAATACTAATTAATATTAGTAAAACAATATATAATAACTTAATATTATATATTTAACGCAAAAATAATATTAAAATAAATATATATTATACGAATATTTATTTATATTAAAAAAAAAGAAAAAAAGTTGAATTTTACGTTATATAATAAAGTTTTTTCTTATTGTACGTTAAGCTTACTAAATTATATAATAATATAGTACGTAAGTACGTACTATAAATTAAAGCGTTTTAATTAATTAAAACACTAAAGTTTTAACAATATTAATATATTTTAATATAAATACTTAGTTTTTTTATTAATTTTATTTAAAGTTTTTTAAGTTTTTTATTTTTTAAAAAGTTAATTTTGCTTTTTTAGCTTTAATTAATTACAATACTATAACTAAAATAAATTTATAATTATAATAATATTTTATAAATACTTTTTAAGTTTTTATATTTTTTTATATATAAATACTTTTTTTATTTAATTAAATATTTAATAATATTTTTATTTTAATATAAATTTAGTACTTTTTTAATAATATATTTGTTTTAATTAGTTTTTATTTTAAATTTTATTTTAAATATTATATTATTTAATATTAATTTTAATAATAATATATAAAATATTAAATATATTTTTATTTTTTTCAAGTAATAATAATTAATAATTAATTAATAATATAACTTTTTTAATACTAAATAGTTTAATTTATTTAAAATTAAGTTTATTACTTGGTTTTTTTATTTTAATATTTTATTTTAAAAAATAAACTTTATTTTTTTTTTTTATAATTAGTTTTAATAACTTATTTTAGTTATAATACTTTTTTATTTTATTTTAAATGAATTTTAAATTATTATATAATTGTTTTTATAATTTTAATATTTTTTTTAATTTAAATATTTGTTTTTAATATAATAATTTTATAAATTTTTATTTATAAATTATTTAAATTGAAATTATAATTTCTTTTAAATAATAATATTTTTATAAACTTATTTATTAAACTATTATAAATATATTTTATAATAAATAATAATTTAATTTAATTATTTTATTATTTATTAAAATAATATTAAAAATATTATTTAAATATTTAATTTAATTTTTTAATTTATTTATTTATTTATAAATAATAAGTAATAAATATTTTATATTATATTTTTAATACTTTTATTAATAATTATTAAAACTTAAAAATTATTATATTTTTTTAATTTATAATAATTTTTTTTAAAATTTTATATTTATTAAAAATTTATTTTATAATAATATATATAAAATTCTTTAATATATTTACTTTTTTATATAATATAAAACTTTTATATTTTATAAGTTTTTTTATTATTATAAAAATAAAATTATATTTTATTTTTATTATTAGTTTTATTAACTTTAATAATTTAATTATAAAATTAAATATAATAACTTTTTAAATTTGTTTTAATAGTTTAATTAGTTGTAATAATTTGTATAATTTATAATTTAGTATTTTTAACTTTTTATATATATTATATAATTTTAAAACTTTTTTTATTAATTTTTTAATATTTAATTAGTAATATTTTATATTTTTAACACGTTTTATTGTTTTAAATACTTTTTAATATTTTTTATATAATGTTTTTTTATAGTTTTGTTAATATATATATATTTTCTTTTATAAATTAAAATATTATTTATATAGTTTTAATTTTTAAAATTATAATTCTTTTTTATTTTTTTAATAAACTTATTTATTGTAATATTTTTAATTTAATTATATATTTTATTATAATTAATTATTATTATAGTAAATATAAAACTTTTATTATTATTTTTATTTAATAGTATTTAATTTTTTTTTTTTTTATAATTGCTTTTTTTATTTAAAATATTAGTTTAAATGTTTTTTTTACTTTTAATATAAATAATTTTAAAGTTAAACTAAAATAAAAATTTTTATTTAAACGGAGTTTTATACAAAGTTCGTATATAAGTGCGTTAACTTGTTAAAAGTAGTGAATATAAATTTATTTAAATATTATACTACGAAGAAAAAAACGAAAAAATACTTGTATAACGAAAAAACGAGAAACGCTTTTTTTAAACTCCTTTTATACAAAATTACTTTATACGAATTACGTTACAACTAATATAATAATACTATATTAACATTAAAAAAAAGTTTTTTAATTGTAATTTAGTTTATTTTCTTATTATATAAAAATACGTATTATATACGCGGCATTAAACTAAAAAATTAAATATAAAAAAACTTACTTTGTATAATATATAATTTAATAGCCTTTCTTTTTATATTAAAAAGTTTTTATTAAAACTTTTTAGTACGAAAAAAACCCTTTTTCTTTTTATTATATAAAAGTAGTTTTCGTTAAAGTTTTTTTGTATAATAAAAAGTAATTTCTTTTTATTCTTTTATTAAAAAAAAAAAAAAGAATTTTTTTTATATATAAAAAAGCTTTTATTAAAAGCTTTATATATAAAAAACTAAAAAAAAGTAATGCTTTTTACTTTTTTATTTAAAAAAAAAAAGCGGTGGTTTTTATATACGAAAAAGCTTTTATTAAAAGCTTTATATATAAAAAAACTAAAATATATATATTGGCTATTATACGTTAAAATATATACAAAAAAAAACTAAGTTTTGTTTAGCTAAATATACAATAATATTATTAAAAAAAGGTTGTTATTTAGTTGTTTATATAATAAATAGTTAATTATTGGTTATTAATATTGTATAACAATATTATTAGCAAAAAAAAGTTTGTTTAACAATATTATATAATTGTTATAAAAGTATTACTATGTTATTTGCAACGCAATTTGTACGGAGCGATTTAATACGAATTGGTTTTTTACTTTTGTATAAAAAGGGCTTAAAAAAAGCGCTTCCCGCTTTTTTATTGTACGACTATTCTTTTTCCTTTTTTTTATATAATATAATATTTTAATAAACTATATTTACTATTTGTAGCAAATTAATATACTTATATACAAATTTCGTACAAAACTTTATTACAATACTAATTAGTGTTATAATTATATTTTAATTATAAGCTTTTATATAATTATAATGCAAATTAGTAAAAATAAAAACGGAATTTTTATTTAATTGTACAAATTGTATATTTTGTATTGTACTTCGGTTTTTTTAATAATAAATTAATAAAAAGGAAAAATTAATTTTTTTTTTTGTATTTCGGTTTAATTATTATATAAAAGCTTAATTAATAATGCGTAATTGTGCTACTTTTAATTTTAATTGTACGAACTACGCAAAAGTTCGTTTAACAATTAAAACCTAATTATCCGCTGTACGAATAGCTAAACAGCACCCCTCCACCCCCTTTCTAATAATTATCGTTGCATATATAGCTAAACAATTATTAACTATTCGTTGTACAACAAGCAAAACAGCACCCCTTATTAACAATTATTGTTGTATATTTAGTCGGACAATACTTAGCTTCTTTTCGCACGCACCTTAACGTGCAATAATTAACAATATATATATTTTAGTTTTTTTATATACAAAGCTTTTAACGAAAGCTTTTTCGTATATAAAAAAAACTGCTTTTTTTTTTTTAAAAAAGTAAAAAAGCATTACTTTTTGTTATACAAAAAAACTTTAATAAAAGGCTTTTTTGTATAATAAGAAAATAAAGCCTTTTTTTTATATTAAAAAGCTTTAATAAAAACTTTTTAATATAAAAAAAAAGATTATTTAAATATAACTAGTTTAAACTTTATATACTTTTTGTTTTTTGTACAAATTATATATATTATATAAAGTAAGTTTTTTTATATTCGGTTTTATAATTTAATACCGTGTATATAATACGTATTTATATATATACTATTGTACAATAAAAAAACAAGCTAAGTTGTAATTAAAAAAGATTTTTTTTAATGTTGTAAAAGTATTACTATATTAATTGCAACGCAATTCGTATAAAGCGATTTAATACGAATTAGTTTTTTACTTTTGTATAAAAAAAGCTTAAAAAAAGCGCTTTTTACTTTTTTTTTGTACAACTGTTTTTTTTCCTTTTTTTTATGTAATATAATATTTTAATAAACTATATTTATTACTTTTAGCGAGTTAATATACTTGTGTACGAATTTCGTACGAAACTTTATTATAATAATAATAATATTATTAGTAATAAAGTTACTCGCTATTTTTTTTAGTTTTACAAAAGCTTTTTATTAATTAAAAAGGTTATTACAATTATTTAAAAAAAAAGTAATTTTTTTATTATTTATTATATAATTAATTTTAAAATATAATTGTATAATAATTTTAAAAACTTAATATAAGAATTTTATTATATTTAAAATTAACTTATTATTATTTATAATTAATTTGCATTTAAATAGCCTTTATAAAATATAAGCTATATAAATACTAATTAGTATTTAAACGGAGTTTTATATAAAGTTTTTACGTAAGTACGTTAATTTATTAAAAGTAGTAAATATAAATTTATTTAAATACTATATTACAAGGAAAAAAAAAAAACAATTATATAACGAAAAAGTAAAAAGCGTTTTTTTTAAGCTTTTTTTATATAAAATCGCTTCGTGCGAATTGCGTTGCAATTAATACAGTAATATTATTTCAATAATTTTACTTATTTTATTTATTATTTATTTAATACTTTTATAATTTAAATAAACTTTTATTAAAATTGTTTATTTATATAAATAATGTTTTTATTTTTTAAATATATAAATAATTATTATTAGTTTTTTATTTAATAATAAATAATTAACTTATAGTTTTAAAATTTTCTTTAAAAAAAATGCAATTAAATATAATTTTTTATTTTTATTTTATTGTTTTAATTAACTGTTTATTATATTATAATATATATTAATTTTAAAGAATTGTTATAAATATATAAATTTTTATTATAAACGTATAATTTTATAAATATATAATGTTTTAATTAGTTAAACTTTAAATTTGCTTTACAATATTTATAATATTAATAAATTTGTCGTATAATTAAAAAAGTACGATATTGTATATAAACAAAAAGTAAACACAAATAACTATTCAATTTATTTTTTTAATTTATTTAAATACAAAAGTAAAACTTTTATATATAAAATTCCTTTATAAAAAAGGAATTTTGTTTAACTATACTATTTAAATAGCTAAACTTATAGTTTAGCTAAACAGTAGTACAAAAAAGTATTATATATAAATATATAATATTAATTATAACTAATACTAATATTATAATACTAGTTTTCTTTTTTTTTTAATTGCAATATTTTTTTATATAAGTATTATTAAAAGAAAAATAATAAATATAAAAAAAGTATATAATATATTATTTAATAGCTTATATATATAAAAAAGGAAAAAATAATACTTTTTTTATATAAATAGCTTTTTTTAAAATAACTATTATTTATATAAAAGTATATTGTTTTTTAAGTATTATTATATGTTTAGCTTTTTAAAAAAAAAGTATATATATTACTTATATTTAATTATTATATATAGCTTTTTATAGTTTTTTAATAAGTATTTTAATTTGTATAAATAATATATTAATAAAAACTAAAGTTTTAAATACTTAGTTTAAAACGCGTTTTATAAATATATTTACTTAATTATTTTGCTATTAATTTATTATACTTTAAAAATTTTTTTTTTTTTATATAATTTTTAAAACAATATAATATTAATTATTAGTTTTTTTTTTATATTATTTTTAGTTTTACTAAATAATTATATAACAATTTTAAATTTAAATATAATATAATAAAAATTAAAAATAAGTTTAATACTTTTATAATTTTTTAAAAAGTTATATAAAAAGTAATAATATTATTAAATTTATTAATTATATTATATAATTTATTAACTAAAATACTTTATATAACGTATTTATATTTACTTAAATTTTAATATATAATATTGCTTTTAATTTTAAAATTAAAATTTATTAAGTTTTTTATATAAGTTTTTTTTACTAATATAATAATAAAGCTAAATTAAAAAGTTATATTTATATTATTTATAAAAAAACTATTTATAAAAATCAATAGCTTTATATAATAAAAATTAAAAAAAATAAATATAAAGCTTTTAAATAAATTATTTTTTTATTATTTAATTTATTTATTTAATACTTTTATATTATATAATTATAGTTTAAATATTTATATTATTATAATAAAGTTATATATAGCTTTTAATTAATATATATTATTAATATATATATTATAAGCTTATTAAAAAATATAAGTTTAAATAAATTTTTTTATATAAAAGTTAATTTTTATTAAGTTTTTTATTTAGCTTTTTTAAATTATTATAATATTATTTTTATATAAAAAAAATTTTTTATTATTAAATTTAATTAAATAATTAAAAAATAAGGTTTTTTTTACTTTTATATAAAATTTTACTTATTAAAGTTTTTCTTTTTTTTATATAAAAAAACTTAGTATTACAAAGCTTAAAATATTATTTATTTATATTTTTATAATTTTAAAAGCATTTAAATTATTATATATATATAAAAAATATAAGTTATATGTAAAAACTTATATTTTAAGCTTTTTTTAATAGTATTTATAATAAATTTTAAATTAATATAGCTTTAATTTAGCTAAATTACACAATAATTATATAATTTATAAAATAGTTTTTAAAAAGTATTTATTTTTTAGTTTTAAAAGTAAATAAGTAAAAATATTATATAATAATTTATTTATAAATTATATATAAACTTAAATAATATTTTAAAATTTATATAATATTTTAAAGTTTTATATAAAAGTAAATTTAAAAGCTAAAATTAGTTATTAACTTATTTACTAAATTATTAATAATTATATTAAAACTATATTTTTTTTAATATTATTATACTTTTATATAATTAATTTTAATTTTTTATATAGTTTAATATTTTTTTTTTTTTATTTTTTATATAAAATAAAATTTAAAAATATATTTTTTACTATATATTTTTAAATTATATATAATAAACTTAAAAATACTTTATATAATAAGTTTATTAATTTTTATTATATTTAACTTTTTAAAAAGTTTATTTAAAAAAGTAATAATTTTATTTATATAAAGTTTAATTATTAACTTTAAAGCTTATTATTTTTTTAAAATTAAAAAAACTTATATTGTTTAATTTTTATATAATAAATATATAATAAGCTTTTTTTTTAATTAGCTTTATTTTTTTAAATTATTATTAATTAAATAAATTATATATTATTTTTTTTTAAGTTTATTATTTAAATATTTTTTATATAATAATATAATTTAACTTATATATATTAAAAGTAAATTAATTTATTAACTAAATTAATAATTATATTTAAATTTTTAATTACTTTAATTTTATATAAGCTTTTTTAGTTTTTTTTTTCTTTTTTATATTAAAACTTTATTATAAAAAAAAAAGTAAGTATATTATATAAAAATAATTTATTTTATTTTTTAATTATATAGCTAATTTTTATTTTTATATAATTTTTTTGCAGTATTTTTATTACTTTTTGAATAATTATTGCTTTTTATACAAAAGTTAAAAAAAAAAAAAGTTTTTATTAATATAAAAGTACGTTTTAAAAATAAAAAAAATTAATATAAGGTTATTTAGTTTTACTATATTATTTAAAGTTTTAATAACTATTTATAAAATGAATTTATTATTTATTTATATATTAATTTTTTTTTTAAAAATATTATATATATATTTTAATAGTTTATATATTTGTTTTACTTTTTTAACTATTTAATATACTTTTATAAGCATTTTTTAATATTATATATTTATAATTTTAATATAATTTTGGAATTTATTTAAAAAAAAGTTTATTTTAAAGTTATATATAATATTATAAAGTAATTTTTAATAAATATTAATTTAATATTTATATAATATTTTTTAAATATTTTATATAAATATAAATTTTAAAAAAGTAGTTATTTAAAATACTATTATAATATTAATTATATATAATACGAATTAATTTCCTATTTATATAACATTTATAATTATTTTATAATTAAATTTATAGTTATTTTTAATTATAAATTTAATATAATATAATACTTTATTATATATTTAATAATAATAATAAAACTTTTAAATTTTTTTTAAAATTAATTATTTAACTTTATATTTTATATAATTTTTTTATATAAAAGTATTTAAAATACTTATATAATTTTTATAATTTAATTTTAATAAAATAATTAGTTGTTTTATATAAATTAATATTAAAAAATAAGTAATTTTATTTATGTTGGTACATTGGTATTAGTTGTATATAATGTACAATACTTCTTCGTACTACTGTTTAGCTAAGCTTTAGGCTTAGTTATATAGGCGGTACTTGCCGGCAGAATTCCTTTCTTAAAAGGAGAATTCTACGTGCGAAGGTTTTACCTTCGTATTTAGAAAGTAAATAGATTAATAAACAAGAGTCATTTATTTCACCTTGTTTTTGTGTGTTTTATCCCCCGTACAGTACTGTACACAGCTTACTTATACTAATTAGTGTTTTTAGCTTGAGAATACAAATTGGCTAAGTGAAAACGGGATTGTATTTAGTACTTTGAGGACTGCATTTCCTGTATTGTACTTTATTCTTCGGCAGTGCTAATAGGATAAAGAGATCGATTACTTTTTCGTGCATTAGGATTGACTTAAATACGAACGTGTAATTAATAGCGTACAATTGTGCTACCCTGATTACCATTGTACGAACTGCGCAAAAGTTCGCCCTATAATTAAATCCTTTACATTTGCTATAATGTTGCACAACAGTTAATTGTAAGATGGCCGCCCAGAACAGTTGTACAAAGATGCTGAACCCCTTAAAGAACAGCCCTTAGTCCACCCTTTTAACCTCCCTTACAAACCTACTATAAAGGAAGTCTTAGAAGCTACTGGTATTCCCTTAACTAACGTACAACGAAAGATCAACCCTTTTATGTACGATAACATCCTACGTAATCCTTACACAGCAACCCAAAAGGATATAAATATATAAGCTGCGTACTTTTTAGCTAAGTACAAAAAAGATTAGTACAACCCTTAAAGTCTCTAAGAAGACTTATTAAAAAACTTTGAACTAGCTGGAATTCAAACCCTTTAACAAATTAACAGTAAAATCATTGCACGAATTTATAATATAATTTGTATAAAAGGTATTTTAAATCAAAAGCTTATCCCTTACTTTAAAAGAGACCGTATCGCACGACTAGTAGAAAGCAAATTCGTCTTTATACATAAACCTTAGCTCCCTGTACGAAAATTTTAAACGCTATTTGCTTCTTTAAAAATAGAAAGCACCGCATAACAATAAACCTCCTTTACTTTAAGCTAGTAACTTATAGGCTAGAACATGCTTGTACAACAAGAGAGCCTTATTATCCCTATACTTAAAACGCGATTATAATTTTAGAAAGACCCTCGCATGTAACTCTAAAGAAGACCCCTTTTTTAGGAGAACATACTATCGTACAATAATCCGAGACTAAGAGCATACTTTTAAAAAGCACTCCCCTCAATTGAACATTACTAGTCCTTTGCTCTAAGTAACGATCCTATTGTACGATCCGGAAATATACTGCATTTTCAACTAATAATAGAATACCTAGTTTTTCAATATTCTTTATAAACCCCTAAATAGCTAACCGTTCGTACAACACTAAATTTTGGAATAGCTATGTCCTAAATTTAAGTCCCCCCTACGTACAATATCCAAAACGGAGTTATCTCCTTAGCAAAATACTAGGCATTCCTGAAAACCTGGCAGAGAGACAAGAACTACTCTGGAGAGCCGTATGATCTATTGTACAATAAAGCACGACAATTTATGGATTTCTGCCGAAAGCTGGAAATTACAAAGGATTAGTTCTATGCAGTATTCCCAACTATTCTCACCAATTATACAAAAGACTACTATACGTACCATATTGGACCTAATTGTACGTAGAAAGAAATGTACAACACTATAGATTTATATTTCAACACAGTTACGAACTATAACTAGTATTGGATAAACTGAACGAATATTACTTTTATATAAATATATTAATAGGAGAAGGACTGTACTTCGTATAAAGTACTAGAAATTATAATCAACAAGTTGTCCAAAGCGCAGAGAGCATTTAGTACAAAATACACAAGTGAGATACACCTTAGTACGACAGTTGCAAAAGTATACAGAAGTGTATAAAAGTTTAAAACAGCGCTTATTTTCCAGAAACTTACATGCAAAGGCTTTTTCTTTAACCTTTATGCGTGCCTGCGAGTTAAAGGTGACCTACTAAACAAACACTTTGTATAAGAGGTAAAAGACACGTACTATATAGACCGGCGCTACAACTAGGTCAACTGCTACCCTATACGAAGTAGAAGTATTACATAATACCCCCGGAATACCCAAAGGCAATACTTTATTCAAAATCGTACAAACACTTACTTTTAAAAAAATGTTCGTACAAATAAGAAATGCTTTGTTTACTAAAAGGAAGAGTATTAGTTAACCAATTATACCTTTTAAAAAAGATCTTGTACAAAAGGTTAATATTTTAATACGTACGAAATGATGTACGAAACTAAGCTTAGCTTAGCAGAGTTCTTAGCTTACCTTACAAAGTACAAAAGCTACCCTGAACTGTACGAAAATAAGGAGGAAAAAAACCCCCTTTTGTACAACAAAAAAATAGCGCAATATTTGTTAAACAGTGCATTCCTGCATTCTACTACAAAAGAAAACATTTGGACAACAATGCCAAATAAGCCTTTAAACCAATTTGTACTTAATAACCAGTATTATACGAAGTACCAAAGTATTATTTGGGATATAAGCACTTTAAAGTTCTTAACTGTAGGAAAGCTATAAGCAAAAGCTTACATATAGGAGAACCCTTATACAAAGATTATTTAAACCCCCGGATTAGCTAAAGTCAGCTTTGGCAGCAGTTGTACAATAATATCCATAGGTATAATAGACGTTAATAACCAAATTAGTTGTACAACATTTTATATGCTCAACACTCCTACCCCGTTTTTATTTTTACTAAAGGATGCAAACCGCTTAGGAGCGTACTTTAATAACACAAGAAACGTTATTATACAAAAAAATAAAAGTACTATTCTTATTATATACAAATAAGGACATTTATTCTTTAATATAAGCTTGTACGAAGCAGTAAGCTACTTTACGGAAACTAAACTGCAACGGCTATATAAACGCTTCAAATACCCTTATATAAAACAATTGTATAAAATGCTATTCCGTATAGGACACAAAGTCAAACAACTAATTTTAAAAAAGATCTAAAAGTTCTACTATTATTATCAAATGTACAACAGAGCACCACGCTACTTTAAGTTTATAATTAAGAACAACTGCAAGTTTAACTATAAAATTGTTATTAATGTTGTACAAATAGGAGATTAATCGGTACTACATATAATTAATACTACAATATTGTTCTAAGCAGCTACTTTTTTAAAATTCATATCTATACAAAATGCTTAAAAAGCACTATACAAATGCTGGATTAACGTATACCAAGGACTACCTAACAATATTGTACATAACCTTAGTACGAACTTTACTTCGAACAAGTTCTAAAACCACGCTAAGATTATAGGCATACAATACCGAAAAATGCCTATAAAGGCACACTGGGCAATTAGAAAAATAGAACAAACCTACGGACTGCTAAAACGTACGTACAATATACTCCGGGAAGAAATCGACGTACGAACAAACAATGAGTTAATCCTGCAAATGGCAGTTAAAGCCTTAAACAATACAGCAGGACCAAACGGTCTTATACTAACCCTTTTTATATTCGGTGTATACCTTTGTATTAACAAGAATTTACCCCTTTCCCTAACCCTTGTACAAAGAGCAGCAGCTATTTAAAAAGCAATGAAAATGCTGCGAGAGAATTGTGCAAAGGTTGAAATCAACTGTGCAATTAAGGAACGGAACGGTCCAACATTATACAATGTACTCACCCTCCCCCTACAAAACAAAGTCCTTGTATAAAGAGAAAAGGGAGGCTGGGAAGGCCCGTACGAAATAGAGGCAATCGAGGACTTAGACGTAATCGTCGCCTCAGTCAACGGACTAATCCGATTCAAGTGTACGCAAGTCAAGCTGTACTATCGTACGAAAGACAATCGTACAATAAATGTAGAAAAGGATGATATCCGACCTGTTTAACCAACAGTTGCCCAGAAGAAATGCGGACGGCCAAGAAAGGAGCCTGCCACCAACTTGTTGTACAAAGGCTAAACAGCAAAGACCTTCTTAGCTTAGAAGGAGCAACAGGCCTTAGAGCTAGCGATTAAACTTCGTACTAATGGGATTATTATAACTCTAGGCAAACCCTTTAAGGAGTTAAATGCGACGGAGATCAACGAGCTTGTTGCACAAGGTGTTTTTGAGTTTATTGCGTACAACCCAGCTGTACACGGCAAGAAACACGTTTTTAAGTCTCGCCTTGTACAAGAAATAAAAGGAAAGAACACCAAGCCGTACAAGAAATTAAAACTTGTTGTACAAGGATACAATAACACTGGAAAGAGTATAGTGTTAACGCAATTACCGACAATCCAGCGAATAAGCCAACGGTTGATCCTTGCCCTTAGACCTACCTTTGTATAAGACTTCGGAGCATTGTGTGAGCTACAAGACATTACTTAAACGTACGTATAATTGACGGACAAGCTATTGCGCGACATATTTACACACCTACCCCCAGAGCTTAAAGATAAATACCCCTCTGAGATAATTTTACGGATCGTACGACCGCTATATGGCTTAGCAGAGTCAAGGTTGTACTAGTTTAAAACCTACTACTAGCATTACCGAGAGAAGCTTAGGATACAAGTGTTTACGTACGACCCATGCCTCTTATATACGTATAATAGTCTAAACACTTTTGGGATTACTGGAATGCAAACGGACGACACTCTTAGTTTTGCTACACTAGACTTCTTTGTACGAGAGGAAAAGGAGCTCCAGCGAGCCAACTTCCGTGCAAAGCCAAAGGAAACCCTATCGCCCGACCACCTAATTGAGTTCAATGGCGGAAAGATCTCATTGTACGAAGGCAATATTATATTAACCTAGAAAGGCTAAGCAAAGGACTTAGAAAAGATTAACCCCTGTATAAAAGGATTTGCCTAAGCCTACGTTTCCTAACGAGCATGCGGCGTATATATTAGCAGCGTGTGCTAACTAGAAGCTGTGTATAACCTTGCTATAGCAGTACAAGTGGCTGAACTACAGTTGTACAACGTTAAAGTGTTAAATAAGCGAATTAAATAGTAAAAGGATAACTTAACAAAAGGCTTTATATTTATTCCTTTTGACTTTTGTTGTACAAAGCTATTTGTATTTACGGATAGTTCTTTTGTTAACAACCTGGACCTAACTTTATAGCTTGGATTTATTATTGTGCTAGTAACCGAGTTTTGTACGAAGGATTTAATAAACCTGGACTTCGAAATTCAAGGCAATATTGTATATTGGAACTTAAGCAAATGCAAACGCGTTACACAAAGCGTTTTAGCTAGTGAATTGTACGGTATAGTTAACGGATTTAATAGTGCTATTGCCTTCCGTACAACCCTTAAGAACATTATAGAGGTGCTAAACCTGCCTCCAATCCTAACTGTACTATGCTCGGACTTGAAATCACTGTACGACTGCCTGGTCAAACTGGGAACAACATAGGAGAAAAGACTAATGATTGACATTATGTCTTTTCGGGAGTTGTACGAAAAGAAAGAGATTTTAGAGGTATGATGGATTAATGGGAAGGATAACCCTGCGGACGCATTTACGAAGCGCGCCCCAAACCAGGCATTAGAAACGCTGGTTTCTACAAATAAATTGCTCGTACGAGTAGAAGCACTAATTGAGAGACTATAAAGCTTACGTACGAAGGACTGCCTTAGCCAGAAAGTAAGGCCATTCTTTTATTGAATTCACTTTTTAAGTAAGTGTTGTACAAAAGGATATTATAACTAAAAAGAAAGAAAGCTAGTATTAGTATACTAATATTGGTTGTATATAATATATAATACCTTTTTGTACTACTGCTTAGCTAAGCCTTAAGCTTAGCTATACAAGCGGTACTTACTAGCAGAATTCCTTTTTTAAAAGGAGAATTTTGTGTACAAAAGTTCTACTTTCGTACTTAGAAAGTAAATAAATCGATAAATAAAAGTTATTTATCTCACTTTGTTTTTGTGTATTTTATCCCCCGTATAGTACTGTACACAGCTCACCTATAATTTATATATAATAAAAAAAGTATTTTTATTTTTTTATATTATAATATTTTTTATATTATTAAAATATACTTTTAAATAATTTATATTTTTTAATAAAAATAAAAATAAAGTAAAAATATTAAATATATAAAATATTATATAATTAATTTAATTATTAATTTTTATTATATTAATAAATATTATTATATAATTTTTATTAAAACTAATTTTAATTATTTTAAAA